>VXBZ01008785.1:127024-142225 GCA_013399135.1 Heliornis fulica | reverse complement strand
GGCTGCCTCAGCGCGGTGGTGCGGCTAGGAGGCAGCGGCTGTAGGCGGCGGGGCGGGCCGGGGCTTTTCCGCGGGGCACGGTCCGCAGCCCAGCGACTTCGGGATCCCCGGGTGACGTGAGGACATCCCCCCGCCAGCCCTGCTCGGCCCCAGCCTTCGAGACATCCCCCTCGGCGACACACGGGGCACCCCGCCGTGGGACACGCTGCTCAGCCGGGGACGACTGGCTGGGGACGTGGGGGGCAGCCGTCCCCGTAGCCGCCAGCACCTGCATGCCCTGCGTCCGCGCTACGGTGCTGGCAGACACCGGGAGCCCGGCGCCGACGGAGGCAGGCGGCAGCCTGTGCAAACCCGCTTCAGCTTCCCTGCAAAGCGCTCCCGCCTCACAGACGTGAGCAGCACCGGGGCCCCCCTTCCCCACTGCTGCCTTCTCCCGGGAGTCTCTTGCTGCCTTGTGGGCTTCAGCTTCGGCAGCAGCTGACGAGTGGGTCTACAGTGTCCATCTGGTGCAGTCTCAGTTTTGCTGCTAGGAGCTGGCTTCGGCTGCTTAGACTGTAAGATCACGCCAGATCACCAAGATCGAGAAAAACAAATAATTAAAAAAAAAAAAAACCCACAGAAACGTGACAGGGAGGGACAGTTTGTGCATTGCATATGGGTCAGGCACACTGAGTACACTTAGCACTGGTTTTCCTGCCAGGCCAAAAAAAGAGGCTCCATGCCCCAAGGGACGCCATCCCTCAGCAATGCGCTGTGAAGCCCCAAGTCTCTCAGCCCCCAGAGTGGTTATCACTATTTGTCACTTGTTTGTGCATTTAGCTACACTTCTCCATAGCAACCACCCAGATCCCAGCTTGGCTTGCTACCAGCCAGGAGCGGTGTGTGCAGAGCGCGTCACACACACTGCTGTCAGAGTCGTGTTAGTATGCTCACAGGCTGGGTGCTGATGCCCTGTCTGCTCTCCTGAGGCGGGGACCCACAGTGCTGGCATGGCATGATGCCATTGGCAGAGGGTTTGAAACTGCACAGGGATGTAGGTGCTCTTCCATGCAGGTACAGTTGATTGTGTATTGTTTGCTGGAGCTAAGGAATGGATGCCAGCCCCTGTCACAGGGTTAAAATCCAAAAGTTCTGCTGTTCTTTCCTGTTGAGACAGTTTTGGAGCTATTTTCATCATTCCAATCCCTCCTGCAGCCTTTTAGGTCACTACCGTGACCAAACATCTCTGCCAACATCCTAAGCTGCCTCACTCTCCTTTAAATTAAGCTATTTGTATTTTCCCTTTTACTTCCTCCTTTATGCCAGTGACAGACACACAGATATATTGTGTGCACAGAGTCCCATCTGTCCTTCTTACTGGGGTTCCTTCTCATCCCAAGATCCACACAGTTCTCCTTGTAAGAGTTTTGGTTCATTCTTCTGGACCTGGCTTCACTTTGTTTACATATTTATCCTATATCTGCATACAGTTCTGGTCCCCTCATTTGAGAAAGGGTAAATGAGGACAGAAGAAGGTTCAGGGGCAGGTAGTAAGAAAGGTAGTCAGAGGTATGGGAACAGTGAACAACTTTGTAGGCTGGGACCCTTCCATTTGGCTGAAGGACATAGAGTGGGAGAAGAGATCTACAAAATCTCTTGGTGTGGTCCCAGAGGGTGTGGGGAGGATCAACTGTTCACCATTTCTTCTGACACAAACCTGTCATCTGCTTTTGCCTTGATTTGAGCCTCAAAAGAACAAAAAAACACCATGCAGCAAATGTATGTCCAAAGGTTTAGCACTGTTTTTAGCCCACGCTTCTTGCAACACTGGGAACTAAGTTCATGGCAAGCCTTTGAGAGGCATGCTCCCTCGGAAACATTTTGTAATTGCGTTTTCACGTGGAGAGCTTGGCCATGGCCAAGTGGAGATTTACCAAACTGTTCAGCACAAAAGTATTCAGAGCTGGGCACAACCCAGCCCAGAGTGAGTGTGACTCCTCCACAAGGCTGCATCTTGTAGGAGTGCTCTTGTACGGAAAAAAACTTGCCACCAAGACTCTAATCTTACCGCTGCTCTGCCAACCCCACCGCAGCCTGTGAAGGTGAGTGATGTGGCCTCCTGAACTGCTTGTCCTATTTCAGAGAAGAGGCAGTGTCTCTTGAGTCTCCTCTGACTCTTCTGCCCTGGAAAGGAAGGGGAGCCGAGACGGTCTTACATTTCATAGGGCCACAAGAGGGCAACAAGAGAGCGCCCTGCAGCCCGTGGGCTCAGCAAAGCGACCTGTGACACCGCTGGGACGCGGTGGCATGGTCAGCTCTGCGCGGGCTGAGCTTCACCCTGTCCAGGGACCACCCAGATGAATTAGCCAGCTGAAGGCTGCTCCTTGGGAGCCCTTTCCTTGCTCTCAGCATCATATACATCCTCAGAGGTGAGAGGCTAGCTCAGCCTTGGCCAGGGGAAGAGGTGTTACTATCTCAGCCTCACTGTCCTTTTTACTTCCTTCTACCACCAAAAGAGGAGAGAATCTCAATTCAGCTTTGGTTGTGAATGTAGAAGTGGCCAGTGTCTGCAGCCCACACTGACCTCTGCAAATCAAAATCTCTCACAGCCATAGATAAGCGCACTATAATTTCTGCACATTTTTGCAATAGCCTGACTAGATGCCCTCTGAGGGCCAGTCTGCTCTGCTCTACCAAGAACAGGCACAACATAGAAACAGCTCCTGTTAGCCGGGAGAACTACAAGACAGTGTGTGCTGCTAGGGCTGAAAATGCCACTGGCATCTTGTAGCAGAGACAGAGGAGGAGGTGATGGTGAGGGATGAAGTGCAGAATATTGCCTATGCAGTAGGGCAGTAGGGGTTGCTCACAAGAGATGAAGAGATGTTTCTGAAAGAGGAGCTAGGGGATGTCTGGTGGACACTTCTTGGACAGGCTTGAGACACGAAGGGGGGCAGTGCAACAGAGGACTTGATGGAGGAAATTGGGATTGCCCAACCATGCACTGAGGCACACAGGTGGGACTGCTTATCCCTCTTAAGGACCTTTTAAGGACCTTTATCCTCATTGAGCTATGGATCATGTCTTCCCTAACCCAATTACAACTCACATGGCTTGTGCTGTACCTGTGCAGCACACTGCTGGCATCAAGCATCCACACTTCCCTGTTGTACACTGACAGGACCAAGGTTCAGGGAGTTTGTCTCAAAGGAGTATCAAATCACCTGTCTTGCCTTCCTAACCATCAGCAGTTGTCAGATCTAGTTGCTTCTGTGCTCAGACTAATAGTTTGTGTTGGCTGGAGCAGATCCTTCAGTGAGCCATCTGGTTTGGATCTGAAGACATAAGGAGACAGGATAATCCTTTGCTTTTGCCAGTATTGCTGCAGCCTGTCTGACTAGAAATAATCTGAACTAGCTACCAGAAAGTCCCATCTGCACATCAAGATAAATGCAACATCACTAGCCAGATGACCACCACCTCCCAGTGCTGCATTCCTACTTGTGATGTTGTCCACCAGCAACAGCTGTGCCGTGTGGGACAAACTGGACACACCACTGACTGCTTTAAAACTGACCTCCCCCTAACTTCAGGGTCTACAGGCAGCAACCATCCTTACCTGAGGGAGAAGCACGGCATTCACACCCAGAGAACTAGTGCCAGGATCCAGATGCCCAGTGTGTGAGTGCAGCAAAGTTCAGGGCCTGGATTAATTCTCCATGATATGCACCAGTGTCAGAGCATCTCACGTGGGCTGTAGCAACTGAGTCCAGGAGTAATGGTGCAGAACTCTCCCAGGTGGAGTGAGTGCAGAGGAGCTCAGCAGCTACAGAGACACTTCCCACAGCCGAGACGCATTCTGATGTGAATGACTTCACAATTTGCTCAGGGATTAAATACTTCCTTGTTTTAATACCCTAATAATCTGGGCTAGTTTCATGCTGGACTGTTGGAAAGTTCACCGGCCAGTCATCAGCCAGGTCTCATATAAACGGCTTCCCCCAGCGCTCAGCCAAATGAGCTATCCTCATCTTTGGGTCCCCCGACGGGTGGCTCTTGGCACTACCTTCTTCTGAAGGGCTTTGCTGTTGGTGCGTGTGCCTGAGGCTTTGCGCTCTGGGGGCTTCCTCACCACATCTTGTTTGAGCTGGAAATGCACCTGGAGAAAGAAGAAAAATAAGTGTGTGGCATGCGTGTCACGTGCATGCTCTGCTGGTGCAGGGGTCTGCAGGACCTGCCTCTGCCGCCAGCCTTCGAAACTGACTCTTGGGCCAAGACAAGCAATAAGGGGCCCCAGCCAGCATTACGATACGATGGGAACTCAGTGCTTAAAACAGCTGGAAATATTTTTTTTTCTTATGGAAAATTTTGTACCAACAATAAGTTACATTTCTTATGCAGAGAGTGGTTCCTGCAGCAATGTGATGTCCTAGGAGGGTTTGGAAGATGAGCTGTGAAAGGCAGGGGACTGAGCTATGCTCTTTCTTCATCTTTTCTTATCAGAGATTAAGGAAATAGCACTGCTTTGCATCTCTGTGAATATTTAATACACAGCATACTTTAGGACAGTCTTTTTTCAACTGCATCTTGTTAGCTGAACCCTGCTTAACCAGTCTTTTAGTAACTGGTGTTTTCAGGCGATCCAGGCAAAAAAAAACTCACAGAAAAATTCCCTCCACTACAGCCATGTGAGAAGGACAAGGAAACATGGAACATGCAGGACACAGCATCAGATAAACAAGGAATGAGGAGACCATACAGAAAGATGAAACTGGAATTGGGCTGTACAGGCTTCCTAGGAGAGGGATGGAGTGAAAGGTGGGTCTGGGAGGTGCTGCATGGGCAGAGAAAATGAGGACAGGAGGGCTGTTGTGAGCGGAGATCTGCAAAGATCAGACCATCAGGAAACAGATCCATCTTCTGCACTAACATGGTGAAAGCAGAATCTGCTTTAGAAAGACAAAGAGCTGAGTGTTTAACCTAGCAAAATGAAGGCAAGACTGGTCTTGACAGCTCTCTAAAAATACACCAGGGAATAAATACCAAGGAAGAAGAGAAGCTATTTAAAGCACAACACTGGCATAAGAACAAATAGGGATAAACTGACCATAAATAAACTTAGGATGAAAATTAAAAGGTTTCTAATCTTGAGAAAAGGGCAGTTCTGGAAGAACTTCAGAGGATGGGTAGGGTGGGATGAAGAGTTGGAGAGTGGGAGAATGACCGCAGTGTATTTACAGCAGAGCCTGACCAGCACCAAGCATATGATGTGCCAGGATGCTGCAGCTGGGGGATTCTTGGCTGTCCTTGGAGGAGGCACTGCTACCAGGTACATAAAGCAATCACAAGGGCAGGAATCACCACCCACTGATTTTAGAACCAATTTCCAGCCTATCCTTGGATGGGTGCTGTAGGGGCCACATGGGTGTCAAGAGCACCTGGTTTCACTTCACAACCCAAAGGTGCTTGGCTGTTCTTTGTTGGCACTCAGTTTCCATGTGCCTTGGGTGACCTCAGCAGAAAGGTAGACCTCAGCCTCTTGCCAACACTCTGATGCGTCTGGTCCCAGGCAGGACGCAGGCGATTAACAGAACACTGAAACCCATGGAGCCAGGGGGATAACAGAGTTCCAGGGAACAGATGCTGTCCCCACATTATCACAGCCTGGAGAATGGGGAGGATGGAGGGATTGCTGAAGTGCAGCATATCCAGTCAGTCAGGGGCTATCCCCATGGTCAAGAGGCAGATGGACACAAAAGCTGGCATGGCAGCCCAATGCAGCTGCAAGCCCCTCAGTGGGGAACTCAGTAGCAAGTGGTGTTGCCTTTGCTCTTCACTCTCTGTGAGCTGTGGGGAACCCTGTGTCTGCCAAAAAAAGACAGCCTGTAGTCCCTGGCAATGCTTTACTCCCATCTTCTTTCTCTGCCACTCACTAGATGTCCCCTGCTGTGATTCTTTCTTCCTGGAGTGAAGATGTTTGGAGACACCCATGTGACTATACAGCCTGACTCACCAATGAAGGTGCAGCTGGGCCCACTGTTGTTGTCACTGTCTGGTGCTGGTACCCCTCTGCAGAGGCTGTGACAGTGTAAGTGCCAGGCAGCAGGAGACGGAAATAATCACCCATATCACCTGGAACACAAGGTGGGAAGAGAAAGCACTCAGCATGCATAGGGAGCAGAGCAAAAGATATTCCAGCAGGTCTCACTAAGTATAATTCCTCGAGGATGTGTAACCTTCAAATTTTTTTGGCCTTCCCTCCAAATCTGCTGGCTACTGTGAGGCTGGATTCATGCTGGTAGACTGCAAGTGATGTCTCAGTGCCACAGAGTAGAGGTCAGTCTGCAAGGAAACACCAAACAAAAGGGGATGGTACAACAAAAGGTTTGCAGTGACTGTTGCAGGGACACTGCAAACCTGAGCACTTGCCAGTCAGATGACAGCAGATGTGAGGGCAGTCACAGCACCAGTCTGATTCTTTATGTGTAAAACAATGTCAAGTTCCTGTCACATACTATTTTACTATATTTGGGTTATTATCAGGATTTTAATTGCTTATCAGCCCGGCTGCTCCCTTGTCTGATTCTCCCTGCATAAGGAAGCCCCCAGAGCACATCTGTGTACTGGTGTTATGAGGGACAGGGGACAGCCAACAACGAGGCAGCAGCACATTACGCTTTACTTCAACAATTTCAGTATATTCCCATCTATGGAACTGGATGGGTATTGCAAACTTGAGTAATTGTTACAGGCAGCCTGTCTGATTTTGGCTTCAGTGGGGTTAACTGGTACAAGTGAGACACATGAGTTAGGGGCTTTCAAGGGAAAAGAGGGAGGGTGGCAAACAGGTCAAAGGGATAATTTTCTCCCTCTGTTTAGTCCCGAGGAGGCTGCACTTGCATACCATGTACAGTTTTGGTGCTCCTAGGTCAAGAAGGACACCAGAGGACCAGAGCTACTGACCCACAGGAAGAGCTCAGGCCCCACAAAGAGAGCAGGGGGAGTTGGGTGGGCTCCAGAGAACTGTCTGGAGGGAGCAGTGGCTGGTCAGAGCCAACACTGCAGACAAATCTGGTCCAAGCAGGAGGCTGAACAAGAGACCTTGGAGCCAGTACCAATGCAATTCCATGATCTCTCGCACACTCCCCTTTCCTATTGCAGGTTGTCATAAAAAGCACCAAATGTTAGAGTATTACTGACTCACAGACTGACAGCCAGGAGTTTTGATGGTTTCAGTAGTCTGAGCTCTGAAAATCTGAATATTGGCTATTTTCTACAGACAGTCTGTAATGTCTAGTCTGGTTGGAGGAGGGTATTTATGAAAAGGAGGTTAAAATCAGCCAGTAACGGAGAAACCACAACTTGGATAAACTAAAGTGGCACTTCATTCTCAGTCTAAATTTGTCTGGTTTGAACTTTCAGTCTTTCATCTTGTTCTGCCATCGTGTCCTCTGCTATCAGCTATTTCAGCTTTGTGTCAATACTTAGATGCTTGTCTAGATTATTCCCTTCATTTTCTCTTTGGTTACATACAAATATATTTTCTCCTCTCAGATAAAACAGGAGCTGACTTTCTGAAGTCTGTAAAATAATGTTTGCATTCAGTTCTCACATTTCTTAGGATCCTAAGCTCTCCTAAGCCCTCCCTGGTCCAGCACCACACTCAGGCATATTTCTCACAGCAAGTGTTTTTTGGAAGCAAACCATGCTGGCCACAGATGTTATAGCCTTGCCTGCTAATGCTCTCCCACATACTGAGATAGCCTGTGAGAGGCTCTATCCAAAAGGGACAGCATGCAAGGGGACCGACAACCCACCAGAGGTGATGTCATGGCTGATTCCCTGGACAGAAATCACTGCTCCTGCAATGCCATTGTTGTTCTCGTCCGAGACCATCCCTTTGATGCCCTGGTGAACCTGCAGGGAAGGAGATAGGCTGATGGGTCAAGGACCCTCCTTTCCTCAAGAGAATATTGATGGGCACTGAAGGAGGGCAGAGTTCTGAGGACATCCCCATCTTGGCCCATATCCTTGGCTCTCCTGATTCTCCCCACTAAGGGACACAATAGCCTTTCCTGCAACTAGATCATCCAGTGAGCTCCATGCCCATCTCCCTTCCACCCATGTGCTCCCAGGTCCTACTAGTTCCCTACCATCAGGGTAAGTGTCCGTGGGAGCCTGCAAAAGAGGGGTGGACATCCCAGGTCTTGGGAAATATTAGTTGTCAAGCTTAGCATAAATGTTGATATAACTAGCTTAGCGTAAGTAGCTAAATTTGCTGAAACCTTAGGCCACAAGCTATGCCCAAGGTCTGTCCTCTTACCTCTTCAATGAAAACAACAAGGGCCTCCCGGTTGGCCATCCACTGCCGCTCCAGGTCCTCCTCAGGGGGGAACTTATTGCAACTCAGCTCCAGGGTGATTTCAAAGCAGTTGGTGTAAAGGTAATTGAAGTCCTGCATGCCTGGAAGAGAAGAGCCTGTAGCCAGGGGAATAGAAGGCCCCCTTCCCTCCTTGTATCCCAGGCATCCTGGCCCCTGTTTATCTTCTACCCAAACTGTCCCACTCTGTGACCTGCTGGTTCATCCTCCTCCCTGCCTCTCTCCAGCGTGACTAGAGCCTTTGCCCCGTGTGTAGCTCCCCTCTTTGTGACTGCAATGGTCCAATACAGTAATAGATTAATGCACCTGTTGCCAGTGGCACACAGCAGGTCTCTGCAGACCTTGACTATTTCTGTGGCTCTTTCCCAAGCCACTTCCAGTCTTCCCACACCACTTCCCAGCGTGAGATGCAGACACCAGAATGGTGTCTAATAACGAGCAAAGTGCTATCGCCACAGCCCTTCCCCAACCCATCCTGTCCTGCAGTTTCTCTTCTATCTCTTCAGCTCAATATCTTGCTGTGAGTGGTTCTAGCTTGACCAGCCCTTACCTTTGCTGAGTGAGTACCATGATGCCCCATTTGTGATGCCATCAGCAAAGTAGTCTCCGCAGTTCCAGCCACGGTGCATCCATCCGTGGGCGTACGAGTATGTTTTGGCCAGCTAGAGAGAGCACAGCCATCGGTCACTGCTCCAGCACCAGGAAGCGGGGGGTGACCCTCCCTGGCTCTGGGCAAAAATCCCCCATTGCACAGGCTTTGCTGGGGACCATGGGAGGGAAGTCAGACAGGAGGCAGCTCCTGCATTTTACTGCTGTGAGTTACATGAGGTAGCCAGGACCCCTACAACACATAGGCAGATGAAGGCAGAGGAGGAAGAGCAGAAATCTAGCAAGCAGGAGTGCTCACGGCAAAAGCAGCTCCTGCCCTGCTCTTGCTGAGACAAGGGGGAGCAGAGGGTGCTGGGTCCACAGGGGCACTCAGCCCCATCAGTGCTGCCCACCTCCCCCAACAAATGGCATTATCAGAGGGAGAAGATACACAAGGAAAACTAAGCAATACCAGTCTCAATATAAGCAAATACCATATATATCAGGGGAACTTGGATTAAGAAAGAGTTTGGGTAATTGCTGGTTCTAGCAACCACTTGTTTATTGCCCTTATTAAGATTACTGCTTATTTTTAGTTACGAGGGCATGACTAAAATGGGGCCACTGCATCCAAAGCTTGTACTTTGTGTAAGACACAGCTTAAGAGAGACCGTTGTTTGCATTTTCTAATACAAACCCTATACCCTTGTATTATGGTTCAGATACTGGTGTAATTTTGTTCTTCCACCAGGAAAACAGTTACTTCACTACATTTCTGGCTTCTGAGGCTACAGGGGTATTGTTAGCCTACGCCCTAGACTGCAGTCTCTCTACATCTGGGTCTGAGCACAGACCCGATCCCAGCAGGTCCTGGCAAGCCCCTGCACAGCCTCTGCTTCCAGAGAGGGCTGAACTCCAGCTCAGACTTATTTTTCTCATTAACTGTTCTAATGCAGACTTGCTTTTTCTTGTGTATTTCCTAATGGAAGCAGTGACTGAAGGCACTGCTTTCTGGCACATTTTAACAATAGAGAAAGAAACCCACAGGCTTCATTGAGCGCTAGCAGGATCAGCAGCCCATACTGATACATTCCCTGAAGCCTGCCTATGCTTGTGGTGCTCTTCCCATTGTGTTCCTTATTCTTCACCACCTGCAAGCTCCTGCTGGGCACCCACCTACCTTATCCTGCTCTCAGCAGACCCCCAAGCCAGACCCTGCCACCTCTCTATGGAAAAAAAACCCATATACATGCTATGATGGTGAATCAAAGCTGGAAGCAGGCTCCAGCTCTGGAAGAACAGAGTTGTGAAGACACTGGTGATACTGGAGCTATGGGGAATCCAAGAACAGTACAGATGAGGAAGGGGCTTCTAAGGGTAGAGATTGACCTTTCTGGTCAATAGGACCAGCTCATGGTGGGACTGCCCTAACCTGGCTCATGAGCCAGTGGCTGTCAGAAATGCTGTGGTTATTTCCAATGTGTTTCTTGGCTCAGCTCCTGCATGAAGCAGTGACCCAGGGAGTCCCAGCCAGCTCTCACACACTGCACTCTGCCAGGGCTGTGGGAATGCCCTCGCCTGCCTGGCCTATGCTCACCTTCTGAAACAACTTGTCATCAGGGGTAGGTGTGTTGACCGTGCGCCGGTGGCTCCTAAACCGCTGGTCTTGAGACTTGTCATAGGGGTAATTTGCTACCACTGCTCCACCATGCAGATTGGCTGAGAGCACAAAGTTGTAGCTGCTGATCCACTGTATCACAGCCAATGTCTCTGGCTCTACCTGTGAGGAGAAGAGGGACAGGGACAGGGAGGAGAGCTCAGCCACCTCTGGGCCAGCTGTTGCTTCATGCCAGGCTGCAGTGTGATCAGTCAGGTCAGACTCTTGCAGCTTTCTCTGCTCTCCACCACCCGCCCTGGAGCACAGAGTGGGCTCCTCTGCTGCACACCCTGCTACAGCTCCCCAGCACAGCCCCAAAACCTGAGGCGCAGGCAACAAGCCAGCATGTGCCACCCCCTCTGCCCTGTGCATTGCAACCTTCTGCCCCAGTTGGCCATGATGCCAGCCTCTGCTCCTGGGGGAGATATGAGCTGTGATATGGGACTGGATTATACTGTTTCTCTGCATGCAGAAGGCATGGAGGAGACAAGCACCAAGCAAGCCAAAGGACAGCATATTTGCTTGCCTGTGTGGATGAGGCACTCTAAGAGGATGTTGCAGCCATCACAGCATCCCAGACCAGTACCTGGCTTTTCCAGTTGTCAGGCAATGGGATGTGGTGATTTGGCCCACTGATTTCCCCGCTGTAGTACATGAACGTGTTGAGGTCAGGGAAGTTGCGGTTCAAGTCCACTCCATTGGCATTGTTCCTCCCTGTCAAGTACCCGTTGCTGTCTGGGCCCTGCAGAGAAAAGGTGCATCACGAGGGTCAGCATAGGATGAGCACAGGCAGCCTGGGTGTCAGGGCAGCAGGGATTGGCCATGACAATATGCGTGTTATTACCCTCCCATACCAAATAAGTTCTGGGGAGGGTAAGGCAGGCGTAGGAAGCCTTCTCCATCACCTACCAGGGCCACCTTGGGCAAAAAGCACAGTACAAGCCCTTGGCATGGGAGGTGAGGAGCAGTGACACTTGTTGAGGGGGACAAATTTGGTAGGGCACGGAGAGGAAGGATGCCCCCTCCCCATAGCTTGTGGTGAAGAGGATCCCTCAGGGATTTGAAGGGCTTTCTGCCCCTACCCGTCCGGAGGCGGTGATCACTGCCTGGTACCTGCTTGGCAGCCACTTCGTACCCGTCGGGGTTCATGGAGGGCATGATGTGGATGCGTGTGTCGTGGATGAGGCGGGTGATCCGCTCGTTGCCCCGGCGGTACTCCTCACACAGGAACTCGGAGAGCTGCAGCAGCAGCTCACGGCCCAGCACCTCGTTCCCGTGCATGTTCCCAACATACTTGAACTCTGGCTCCACTGGAGAGAGCAAGAAAGTGATACCATCAGCCACAGCTTGTACAGAGAGAAGGAGACACTTCTTACTGCAGGAAGCCTGGGCAAGCTGAAGGGACCCCCCAAAAATGGTGTGAAGTGGCCCTTTCCCTTGGAAAATGCAGTCCTGTGAGGGAGAGCAGCACAATTCTCATATGGGCTCCCCTCCGTTTTGACACAGCTCTCCCCTGGGCTGCTGCTTGCCTTCAGAGCACAGAATACATATTTACAGGTGAGTTGGTCTCAGGCTGGTGACAGGCAGCACAGAGGGACTGGGAAGTGCCAGCAGGATCCCTGGGACCTCCTGGCTCTGAGGTGAGTGGCAGTGGAGGACACAGGCCATTTCTCCTGCCTCTGCCCTTCATGGTTTGCTCTCAGTGCCTCTCACCAGCATGGCCCGTTTCTGCCTCTTCATGCTTTAAGCAGCTTTTCACTATTCTGCAAGATAAAATTGATCCCTGGCCTGGGGCAGTCTGTTCTCTTTCACTGTAAGGGCATGGTCATCTCTTGCTGCTGCCTGTCAGTCCTGACTCCTGTGCTGGTGGGAGACATCAGCAGTTTCTCCTCTCCCTCCCGTATACTTGCCTCCAAGGAAAAGGTATAGGGGCTTCCACACTCCCACGGGACAGAGACAAGAGCCTGGAGAAACCCTCAGAGGCTGAGTTGAATATAGATCAAACCATCCCTCGAGCAGCTCTGTGATGAGCAGAGGGGTCTCTTGCCACTGACTTTTCTCAAGTGAGGTCTCAAAATATAGATTTAGAGACTGCAGGCAAACAGTGCCTGGAGCAGGGCTCGCTGCTTTGCTGAAGGAGAGGCAGCACTTGTGAGGGATGGGTTCCGCTTTCTCAGAGAGGCTTTTAAAGCAGTTACTTGTGGGAAAAGAAAATGTCTCGTTTCAGGCTGAAGTCAGCACTGGTGAGATGAGAGATACTGGGGAATTCGGTTAAAAAGGGAGGCTGACAGTCACATGAAAGGGTCAGGGAAGAATGGGCTCTTCATTAGAAATTTTGATTTGCCAGAGCTTGCGATTCCCATTGCACTGTGAATTCTCCAGCCAGCAGCAGTGGTCACTCACCGTGACACGCATGGTGTCATTAGGATCTGAGGATGCTGATGTCAAAATCCCCCATGCCTTTGCCATGCAGGGAGGAAACACCACTTTTGGATATGCTGAAGACAGATTCTTTAAAAAAAAATAATCAAATTTTGGCAAAAGATTTTTGCTTTTTCATATATCTTGACCATTGTGCCTCAGCACAGGACACCACAGGTGGGCAATGTGTTTTGACCTGGTTAGATTTCAGAAGACATGAGAACTAATTTAATTAGGCAATTCAGTTATAAAAAAAAAACTATAAAAATGTCCTGGGGATATGTGCAGCCTTTACTTAAAAAAATAAGACCTCGGCAGGGATTCTGCTTCTCTGCTTTGTCAGAGTCTCTGGCAGGTCTTGTCAGCCAACTCCTAAACATTATCCACACAGCCACAAAGGCCCCAAGTACTGCACATAAGCCCACAAGCTCTAGGCTTGCTTTTTGGAGTTACTTTCCATGGCCTTCAAGGGACACAGATTGCCACAAATTCCCCAAAATTCACAAATTCCACAGATTCCCAAAGTCCTCACACTGAAAAGCCTCAGCCTGAGGGCTGCTACAATCAGGACCACAGGCCATGCTGCCTGCCTGGGGCAGGGGAGATCTCAGTCACCTCCTGTGGCCCTTCCAGCCACTTTCCTGTAGTTCTGCAGGTATAAAACTCTCTGGCACATTGCCAGTGCCCTCGGGTCACTAATTGCTTTGAATAAGCCTTCAAAGTGCTGTGGAGGTGTTGAGGTGTTCCCAGCACCATGCATAATTCCCTGCACCAAGTGGGGCTGGCACAGAGGAGGTCAGGGTAGGAAGATTCCCATCCTACCTCCTGGGTGATGCTCTGGGCTACAAGAGGGGAGCAGTGGGTACGGTGGGGTTTGGGGTGTGTGTGCTGCTCTGCTTGGGGTGCGGTACAGGTTTGGGTCCTGTTCACCCCTGCAGCTCTATCTGCAGTTTTTCACGTGACTAGGTTGCCTGGACTTGTCAGATGCTGTGTTTAACCACACCAGTGAGCGAGCCAGGATTGGAAAAGGCAAAAGATCCTGCAAAAAATAGGCAGAGCCCTGTCTGCATCCATGTTTCAGGGAAGTGCACAAGGTGGGGAAGACCCCTCTGTGCACACCCCCAACCCTGACAGCCAGCTTGGCCTCTCAGTCCCCCAGAGGCACCTGGCTGCTGAAAAGCTCTGGCTGGGCAGTGTCTCCATGCTGCACAGGCAGCAGCTCAGGGGCCGCTGCTGTCAAGGCTCCGCAGGCCACGTGGCAGCAGGTCAAGATCCCTGAGATTTGTCTGTCTCAGAGGCTGCACTGCCCGCAGGGCTAGTGGGGCTGCTGGAGTCCAGCACCCACTCTGATGGAGTCCCTTGCTCGCTGCCCACCTTGCTTTGGGGTCTGGAGGAGGAAGAGCTTAACTCTTCCCACCTGTCACTATTCAGGAGTGAAGGGTAGAAGGTGGCTCAGCGTCTCCCTGCCTGCACAGTGCTGTTTTGGGAGAAATGGGGTAGCAGGGCAGGTAGGGTGCTGGGATGTACTCGCCTTAGTTGTCACATTAACCGGTGCTGAAAAATCAGAGCTCCGTCCAAAGTACGCGCCTGGGTGATGCTGCACCCATGCAAACACAGCTCACACATGCAGGGTCTGTGTGTGTGTCCCTGTGCTGGCTGTGGGGTCCCTGCCCGAGCCATCACTGCCCGAGTCCCAGGCATCGCTGAGAGTCCCACCTGGAAAGGGAGATATCCCCAGCCCATGCCCCGACGGTGCCGTGTAGCAGCAAGGGCAGTGATGAACCCTGCTCTCTCCAAACCTCTGTCCCCATCCCCCATACTCACAGGGCTCATGGATACCGGGGTAGTCACTGAACTCCAGCACATAGAGGTGTCGACCCTCGACGCTGCGGCCGATGCTGTAGATGCGGGTGACGTAGGGACACTGGCTCTGCACGCGGAACAGGGCCTGCACCATCTCCTCGTAGCGGTGGTGGAGAAAGCTGAGGGCGGCCGCCACCTCGAGCAGGAGCAGGGCTCCCACGAGGGGCCGCAGCCACCGAGACATCCTCCCGCGGCGCCCAGACCAGCTCCGAGCCCCCAGCTCCCTCCCTGCCGGGAGCTTAAAGTGCAAATTCCAACCAGCTCTTTCCAGTTTCCCAGTGCCAGCCCCCTGCACCTGCGGGCGGGGGGGAGG
>VXBZ01008785.1:93226-126721 GCA_013399135.1 Heliornis fulica | reverse complement strand
CGTCCGCCAGCTCGGAGCCGTGACTGCTCTACTGCCCCATCTCCTGGGGAAGCAGAGGGAGATGTCGCCGCAAGCTCGGCCGGTCTGCCGGCCCCTCTGCCCGGCCCCCTGCTCAGCCGACATTCCGGCTGCTCCTGGGATTAACAGAGACAGGGATCGCATCGCCCTCCCCACAGCTGCCTGCCCGGGCAGCCCAGCTGGGAAGTCTCAGGTAGAGGACAGGGCAACGCGGGGTCTGAGAGAGGACTCGTCAGCCCAGCGGGTACCAGCTCGGAGAGCTCCGCTCAGAGGTCTCCTGTCGCCCAGCTGTGCCCTGGGACCGGGCAGGATGGTGATCGCCGGCAGGCATCAGGAACTGGCAGCAGAAGAGAGCTCAGCGGCCTGAAGGCAGATGAAATGCCCTGCTGTCTGTTTTGGAGTTACAGTCACCACAGGGTCCCTGTGCTCTGCCCACGGATGGGTGCAGTTGCGGGAGGCAGCCTTGTTTTGCAGCCTTACCCCGTGGGTCTAAAGCTCCAGCAGTATAGCGTCTCTGGCAGAGGTATTTATTAGCACATCCCTGACAAAGAGCCCAAACACGAGCCCAAACAGCAGAAAAAATTTGCCTGGGTAGAACAGGAGAAAAGCTTCCTTAGCTACACTTAGCTTCTAATACTGCTCTGTCCTGGACACCCTGGAAAGCAACTCCTTCTGCCACCAGCAACAGACTTCCCAGAATACTCAGTGTCATGATAAACATCTGCTTTCCCTTCAGCCTTGAGGTGAATCTATGCTTCATTAATCCCTGTGACAAGGGGTGCTCTAGCTGCCTTTTCCCCCAGCAAAGCATCTTCTACCAGCACTGCCCTGCACCACTGCTTTTCCTACCTGTCCTCTACATCCACCTGGATTGCTAACTGCCTTTCCTCCCCAGTTTCCAAGGAAAAGCAGTGGTAAAACCAAGGGACCCCTGTTTATAACGTCTAACGCCAACAGTGTGGGCTAATAATCAATACACATAGCCTGTCTGCTCCTGTCTAGGCTTAGACTTTCCTACTTCAGGCTCTCTTCTGCGCCTGGTTCTTTCTCTTCTTGCCCCTGTGCCTTCTTGCTCTCCTGCCCCACCTGAAAAACATCCTCCTCTCGATTATGGCCCTTTATAAAAAAAAAAAAAAAACAAACACCAAAACTGTTGTAAAAGTCCTGATTTTGACCAAATATCCTTTGAAGGCATAACAAGAAGAAATGATACACATATAAAGATAGCAGTAACCACATTAATACCTTCTCCCAGTTGAGCTCCATCCCACCACCTCCCTGCTTGTTCCCTTCTCAGAGGAACACGCATTCAGGAGCGGGAATGGCACTGCACCCATCTTTAACCGGGTACCAGGACACTGCTGGAGGTGCCAGCTACTCCCAGCACTTGTAGGAAACCAAGGAAAAGTAGTTTTGGTAGTGGCAGGGCATGGTGAGCATGGGCATGGCAAGCATGGGTATGGCACGGCAGCTCATATCTCTACAGCTGGCCACATGTGGTGGCATTTTGTAGAGCTGGTGGTCTCTGAGCGGTGGGAAATGCCCTCACCTCCTTCACATCACTGCTCCCAGGGCTGTCGGCTCCTGTGGAGCTGCTCTCTCCCCAGCTTTCAGCAACCAAGGCGATGCGAAGGAGATGGGCAGGTTTCCAGTGCTAGCTGGTGTTACTTGGCAGCCAGAGAGCACTAGGCAGGGCTATAGTAAAATAGCACAAACCCCATGTTTGGTCTGCCTCCCCCCTCTCCTTCCCCTTCCCAGGCTGTTTCCAGTGGCCTGCGACATCAGTGGGAGAGTTGGAGCTGCAGTGCTGCCAAGGGACACATGAGAAAAGCACTCGCTTTCCTATGGAGACAAGAAACACTGATGTGAGAAACAGAAAAAGCCTCAAATGCCAGATCATTGGCTCCTAAAAAGGAGCCATAAGCAAAATCTGCGGTGGGCGGAGAACACATCGCACGCATTGCTAGGTCTGGAGAATTAGTCAGCATTACCCCTAGCATAGGGATGGAGGCGGCCTGTTAGCAGGCAGCAGGTTTAAATCAAACAAAAGGGTAGAGTTTTGCACACAAGGCACAATGTAATTACCTTGTCAAAGCTGAAAGTTAAATGAGTGCAAGAGAGGATAGGATGAACTCAGAGAGAACTGGGGCATCCACAGCTACTAATTATGCAGATCAAGAAGCAGTTGCGTGATCACAAATTTCCTACACGCCTGATGGCTAGAAGAGAAGGATCATGCCCTTTCCTGAGCTGTCCCTCTAAGTCCTTGCCCACCGTGCAGCTGTAGACGAGCCCCAAGGCACTGCCTGGCTGATCTGACCTGGCGTGGCTCTTACTACATCATAGGAAAACAACACATAATGAAGCTTTAAGCTAATAATAAGCTTGGACATGTTAAAAAACACTGATGAAGGCAGAAACAGACAATACAGGACAAACTCTAACATACAGTGCAGGAAGTAAACAAAGACGTAATGTGGAACATGCAGCTAATATATCTGGGATGGATCATGCACACACAACCCCCCAGATGTTCAAAGATGGAGAGACCTTGTGGCAGTGAGAGAAAGAGGGTGAGCAGGAATGTGCCATCCACAGTGGCGAGAGTGAGAGGAATGGAGTGCAAGCGCTATCAACCTCACATCACGCTGTGGCTGAGGGTCACAGGCAGAAAGGAGCTGATCCGCCTGGAGCCAACTGTAGAAAGACTCCACCTGATGCATTTATTTTCATTCTGGCTATAGTGTTACCAGAGGAAGACTGGAAAAATTGAGGAAAGTTCAAGCTAAGAGCCATAAGAATGAACAAACGAGGGAAAGCATGTGCTGAAAGAAAAATGATGAGCCGTGACAAGTATGTTTGCCTTGGCAGAGCTACAGCTGTGGCTGCACGCAGAGGCATGCAGCCACATGGCCCTGCAAACGAGGGGCACAGGCCCCATCCTTCATTTGTTTTGGGGGGGAGGTTGAAGGGCCAGTACGAAGCCAATAGTGCTGAGGGACAGAAAGGGAAAACGAGGGCAGAGGACTGCAGCCATCTGGTGAGCAGCAGGACCGAACAAGCTGCTTCAGGGAGATAAGAGAGAAGCTAAAGCAAGATGAGGTTTGGGTACTAGCAGCTTTCTTGGGAGCATGGTCACCCATGTGAGGTGCCTAGAGCCTGTGAAGGTCCCCAGTGCCTTTTCTTGCAGGAAGGGATGCTGCCCATCCGCCGAGAACTTCAATTCTGGCCCAGGAGAACAACAGGGAACTGGCCAGAGAGGAAATCCCATCTCAGGACTTTTCCATGTTTAGTAACAGAACCTCCACTCCACTGTTGGCAAGTTGCTGTCTTCTGGAAAACAGTGTGAAAACATTTCTGGCATCAGTTCAGAAGTCTTTATTGAGATAAGGATACAGACTTGTGTGTGCATCAAAGTGAAGACCCATTTCTTCAGGGCTGAGCTGTAAAAAGGAAGTGCATGGCCTGGGTGGCAGGGGCTATTGTCCTCAGTGTGTGTGTGTTGCTCAGACCCTCCTGAACAGGCTGTTGATTCTTGTGACACAGCCATCAGCCCCACAGATCCTGCAAGTCCTCCTGGCACAAACCACTGGACAGATAAGGGGGAAGACACATGTCCAGCTGAGAGCTGCTCTAGGAGAAGCTCGGGAGCCCTGTCCAGCATCATCCCTGCAAATAAGCCTCTTACCGCAGAGGTGGTGGTCCCACTTCTGAAAGTTTTCTTCTGAGCAGAGGCTCCACAGCACTTTGCATTGGGGGCAGATAAATCAGCTGTAGCCCATGTGCAAAGAGCTGGCTATGTTGGGGAGGAGAGCGAAGAATACTTAGAGCCTGTGGTGGGGACTGGTTGTTTTCTGTGAGAGGCAAGCATGCTGCAGGCACCCAGGCTTTATCTTCTGAACCCTGAAAATCTCAGCCCCACTGATAGTTTCACCTGAGACCTGACACTTGTGTGAACATGAGAGAGCTCGTGGAAATCATCAGTTCCGGAGAGACCAGACTTCTCCTCCACCCTGCAAAACCCTCAAATCCTCCTGCAAGGAGCCTCGACAAACATAGACAGCTCAACATCTGAACCCAAAACAGAGACACTCATGCCACCTTTCTGCAGCACATCTCAGGGCTTTCTGTGGCAAAATGCAAACACCAAGGTTTGAAGTCCTGGTAGTCCAGTAGAGCTGGTCAGTGAATAAATATTTCCAAATAAGTACATGTGGTGTTAAAAGATGCTTTAACCCAGCAAAACAGTACAGGAGCTAGTGGCTGGAAATTAAACCAAGAAGCTATCAACTCATAAATAAGGCACAAATAATTATCAGTGAGGCAGATCAACTGCATTAACAAGAAAAGTGATATCATGCTATACTGGCCTATTTGGAAATTCCCCACTATTGTTAACAGGCTTCACATATGCATTTGGTGACTCTGGAACATATGTTTGAGCCAAGTACAGCTGGGTCAGATGCATCACAGAAGCAAAGAAATGTATATTCATTAAGCTTGAAATCTTTGACCAAAGATTTTGGGTAGCTTTTGTGGATAAAGTCCAGAAACAGCAGGAGAAATGAGGAGAAAAAAAAAATCATTCACTTTACTGGGAGGGTTCAAGTACAGCCAGTGATATGCAAGGGTCTCATCCTGATAGGATGCCTTCAGTCAACAAATTCCTAGAATTCAGCCTGCTCAAGTGATTTGTAAATGTCACATCCAGTGTCACCTTTGAAGTCCTAGTTCTGGAGCGACAGACTTATAAATGTGGTCTAAAAGTCATGAGGTTTACAGATAATGTACTTAGTACTTACCTGAGTTTGGGGCCTTTAGGTTGCACTCAAGTCATATCTACAGCTTAACCTCCCACCCACCTCTCCCCCTGCAACCCAAATCAGAAAACAAGAGAAGTAAGGCAGGAGGGAGTAAGCAAAGATACCAGCCGATCTCTAGACTCAAAAGCTGACAATATTAACACTATGGGACTTGCAATAAAGATATGAAACACGAAGCTCCCAGGCTCCATATTAGGCCTTTGCCATAAACCCTTAGCAAGGGCACAAGAACAGAAGGACACAAGCTTTTTCTCCAGACCAACTTCTGCGTGGAGTTTCTGCATCAATTTCTGAAATGCCCCAATGGATTTGCCAGTTCCTGCATCATGGACACAACTAAGCAGCTGTCAGATCCCCAGGGAGGTCTCAGATGGTAAGTTACCATTCTGCAGGTTTCCATGCTGACTGTGGGGAGGAAGGTGTACCAGTTCACCTGGGAACGTTCTCCGGGGTACCAGGAAGATGGAACATGGGGTGTGCTGCAAGTGGAAACGACTGGGGCCCAAAGCAACTCTGATCACACACACATGCCTTCCTGCTGTGACTAAAACCAACTCTTCTTCTCTCATCTACTTATCTTTGCTGAAAACAACAAGCAAGAAGGAAGACTCCATCTCTAGCTGAATTGTAACTTCTCCAATGTATTTGCGGATAAAACAAAAGCTCATCATTAAACAGCAAGGGGAAGTGTCATTTGTGGGTTCATCTGGATCACAGCTTGAGGGAATGTTCTTTGAATAGTATGTGTTTCCGTGGAGTCACGTGGAAGGCAAAGTGGTTCCCGTCAAGAGACAGTGATGTACAGCATGAGACAGTGGCTGCTCTGGAATTTGTGACTAGAAAAAAAAGTCCAAGTTGCACTAGTCCAACTGGACAAAACAGCCCCCAAATTTTCTTTTAAGTGAGGAGACCTCGTCCTGAGGTATACAAATGGAGAACATGGGATATAGATCAAAACCAGAGGGTATTACTTTTATATATGCTATTAGGGAATCTTCTACCACTTACTGCTGAAAACATTGGTGTCCAGATTTCAGAAAAATGTAAAAGTTTTTGAAGAATTCTGGTCAAGCGGAGTCAAGAGCTACAAGTGAGGTCAGCACAGAGCACTTTACAAATTGAAGATCAATCTATTTAATATGATACAATGATGACTTGCAAGCACCAACAAGAGAAAGGGATTTTGATAGCTGAGAGTTAGTCTTTCTGAAATGGGCAGAATGAGATCCAACAGAAGCTGAAGCCAGCTAATTCAGAGCAAAAATAAGACACAGAGTTTTGGAAGAACAACGAATTGCCCAAAGATCTTACCACAAGACAGGGTAGATTTTTCCTTTACTTTTAGGTTCTTTAAAGTTACAGCTCCTACTTCCAGGCATTAAGTAGAAATAACTGATTCAGCCTGCACTGTGCAGAGGGACAGGCTGGGAGACCATGAAAACCCCAAGCTCTGTGGCTGTGCTGGCCTCAAGGAGAAGGCTTTTTTGGGGGGTGCGTGTCCTGAACCCTTCCACACCTTCTACAGCTTTGCTTGGGAAAACAGGTGAAGGTGTATGTTTGCAATGCTTTTCTTTCCACAATATGTTTTATTTTGGCTTCCAGCACTTACAGGTCATTAGGAGATTTCTGAGATTTTATGGGAGGTAGACAGGCACCAGTGGTTTCCAGGGGTTTTATATAAATGGGTTTCTGACTTACCTTTTTTCTTTTTCTGGACCAAGGAATGGAAAACGGTAGAAATTTATTCATAAACCTGATCAGTGGCATCACCCTAGCTGTGTGCTAGAAGATGGGCTTCAGCATGTGCACTCACAAGCCCTGGGCCTTAAGCCCTGGACAAGCATAAGCCATGAGGAAAGGAAAGGCAAATTTTCACTGATTTTGATGGTTCAATCTGTGCATGCTTGTGCTCATTAACTACTGCCAGCAGTCTATTTGTAAAGTAATATGACCTAATAAACATTTTCCCTAGATGGGAGGCTGCTGTATGATCAGCACAGTGGCACTGGATTGCTTTAGTGGGTGTATACCTGTAGGCACGCTAATCACACCAGAGTCCCTGTAGGCATAAGCATTCGCTACTGGTCAAGGATGCTTGGCCATTATGAGCTGTTCCTACAAAAATAAGCAATGCCTGGTTGGCAACTTGTGTCTTGATGTACCCTAAGGACATGGGAAAGGCTCAGTGTAACAGTGAGCCAGCTTTGGTCCAGCAACAACATCAGGAAGACGTGGGAAAAAGACTTCTTGCCACCTGCAAAAGGAGCAGCCAGTCACCACCAGCTAAGGGCTGATGACCACCAGCATGCTCAGTTTCTTCATCCTCATCCCTTTGTGTCTGAGTGGCATTTGGGAGCCTGGCCAGCCTTTGGGGACCAGCCGGGTGCAGGTGGCCATACCCAACCGTAGGGCTGTGAGGACTCAGGGCGCGGGGAGGTGAGCGGAGGTGTGCTGGTGCTGGTGCAGTTTCCCCATGGGAAGGGCTCTTGGGAACAGCTTCAGCAGAGTAGCAGCAGGATCACCCTGTGTGTGACTGCTCCCAAAAGCTCAGTGGGATGTATGGCCCTGAGATTACCCTTGCAGGAGCACTGGCTCCCAAAGATTGCTGCCGCTTCTCTCTTTGTAATGTTGTGCACAAGGCAAAAAACAACAAGCGGCAAAGTTTCACTGCATGAAAGTACGACCCATTCAAGGAGGGGACACCCGCTTGTCTGTCTGTCCTTGGCAGGGAGAGGTGGTGAGCCTCATGTCCCAGCGTCTGTCAGTGCAAGTGTGAGTCAGGAGAAATAAATGCCCTTCTTGTACACAGTCAGTAGCTTCAGTGAGAGTGGCTCTGCAGTATGGTCTGCTCTGCTGGAGTCTCCTAGCTCTGAACGGACGGAGTGACATGGCCCCTCTCCCCTTGATGCTTTTTCTAAACAATCCCTTTCTGCAGGCACTTGGGCTTGTGGAAGAGAAGCCAGGCAAACAGGAGCCCGGACACCAGTATGAGGGAGCACAGCACCATCAGCCCCACATAGCTGCCATGGGAAAGAGGGGGCACAGCGGGCTCCTCTGCGGGGATCATGTTGGTCAGGTTCAGCATGTAGCCCAGAGTCCAGCCTGCATCACTGCTGCCAATCTGAAATGGGAAAGGAGAAGAATCAGCACTGGGAGGTGTGAGGGCTGCTTGCGGCATTGCTGGGCAAGTGTCCCCCCTGGAGAGAAAGGGCCACGCTGTGCAACAGAGGTTGCAGTTACCTGCTGGGGTAGAGCCCTCCCCACCATAAAACACACCTTTCCAAGGAAGTGGATCCTTTGCCAGTTCTCCTCAGTGAATTCGTAGCCATTTTCCAGGAGAGATATGATATAGACTCCAGAAAAGCAATATTCACTCAGGTACTTCTCTTTTATTTGGCTGTATGCTGTCTTCACCTAGGGAAGGAGGAAGCCACCAGTTAAACACA
The DNA here is from genome assembly GCA_013399135.1 of Heliornis fulica. NCBI lineage: Eukaryota > Metazoa > Chordata > Aves > Gruiformes > Heliornithidae > Heliornis > Heliornis fulica. The sequence continues at coordinate 118,434 of VXBZ01008785.1, read as the reverse complement.
GCTTCCCACTGCTCCAGCTTGTGTCTGAGCATCCAGTGCAGGTGCTGGGGTGGATCTTTCCCCTCTTGCCTTGGAAGTTACCACCAAGGATTTATGCTAAAGCAGCTCTTGCCACCTGGCAGTGTCAGCCCTCTGCCACAATCACTGCTTACCTCATGCCAAGGCCGGGCACAGAAGCTCTCAATGGCACTGGCCACTTTGTTCAGGGCAATGGGGCTTTGTTCATTGGTCAGGTTCAAAAAGTTCATCACAAAGTAGAAAGCAGAAAAAGCCTGTAGGAGAAAGAATATTTCAACCTGACTGGGCCTGAGCATGAGTAGGACAGTGAAAATCCTACAGAAGAGAACGTTTTTATTTAAAGACAGAGAACCATAAGAAACAATGTCACACATACATGTGGTATATTTTCAAGAGTGATGTCATTCTGACACACAACCCTCAAAGCTGCTGAGAGCTAAGGACCCCATAAAGAAGGTGAAGGTACAAAAAACTTTGCTGACCATGGTATCCCAAAGAACTTCAGTAAATCTCTCTCCTCTATGCACTGGTACCAGAGTGGCACATGGTGAACTCTGCTTGCCACCACAACTGTGATCCCATTTTGGCAACAAGATGAGTAAGATGGATGTGCAGTCAGTATTGCCACAAACAGCAGAGGCAGTGGTCTGAAAGGAGTGTACGCAGCCCCAACACATAATCCAACATCCAGAAATCCCATCTCTGACCGTAGCCAATAGCCGATATGTAGTTAATACGGGGTAGCTAACGAACAGAGCAAGGGAATATTAACAGTTCCCCCAGAAAGTCTCACAGCTAATGAAGTCTCACAGCTCTAGGACTGATGTTGAGTGTGGTATTACACACGATGTGCGTTCAGAGCGTGCACTGTCTCCTCATCACGTCTGGTTAGCTGACTGATTCATTTCAGTAGTGCTCACACACTTCTGGATGTATTTCAGATCTAGTACCACCACTGACCCCAGGAGACAATGCTTGCAGGAGCAGTGTATCATGCACAGCTGCAGCAGCTCTCCCTCTGGTGCTGGCCATCCGGAAGGACTGCTTGAAAAATTAATCAGTAAATGAAACACCCCAAGGAGATGCTAAAGAAAATGCGTTAGCATGGGAAAGTGCAGTACTGGTATATCAGAGAGTAGTTTACTGAGGTAGTTCTTGCATGTTCTCTCATTACAGCAGGTGCAGCACTACCTTTTTTGTTACATGTCCAAAAAGTCACTCTCTAAATTATTTCTGCCCCAGCCAGAGAATACACACTAGCATTACTCTGAGTTTCTGCTCTTCTGATGTTCTGGGTTATAGAGAGGTGAAGAATGTGAAGACTTACCCCAAAATCCCCTTGTAATGGAGGTAGGTATATGCCGTTGAAGGAACAACTGGAGTAAGGACAGTGAGTTTTATTAAAGAGATTCTGGATGTTTCTTCGGCACTTTTGATAATTTCCCTCTCCCTGTAAATATAGCTGGCTGAAAGGGAATTGCTTTTTCTTGGCTGATGTACAAGGGGTTTTGAAGATGTTAGTTATATTTATGGTCTTTTGATACCCCTGGTGAAAGCATGGATCAAGGAGGATGCTGCTGTCCATAGTCTGAAAGGAAAATCAAAGCAAGCTGTTATACTTCCACCCTGGGAAAGAGACACAGTGAAGAGTGGTCACAAGGCACTTGTCACAGTACATCACACCAAGATACACACGTCTTGTCTAAGTGATGAGGGTGGTTTAAGGCACTGGCTGTGACTTGGGAGATATGGATACCACATCTGTGTGCCACAGACTCTCTGTAGGACCCTAGGAAAATTACTTCAGCTATACTCATGAAGTTACTGTTCATTTGGGACTCTCAGAGATGGTGAAACATCACCTCCCCCAAGTACTCCAGTCAAGCACAGCACTTCATGTCCAAGAATCCAGGCACCTCAAATTGGTAGTACTTTTGAAAACGTTGACTGTCATCTACGCAGTCTTTATGGGGGTTAACAACATTTGCCAAACCCAGACTAAGGGATGAAATGTACACAGAATCACAGCACATGTATGTCAAAGCTGGGAGGGCCTGGGATCTCCACCTGCAAATACAGATGTACTCACCTGTAGGTCCCTGGCCAGTTTCTGTTGCAGAGCCTGGTCCTTCCCATAGCAGAGAAAGCTGTGTGTGTACACTTGATAGTTCTTGCCATAGAGTCGGAAGTAGAGGAGGTTCTCTGGGGACCCAGAAGAGAGTTCATTTGGTACAAAGGTAATCTGTGTTGATGCTCCTCCGAGGTCTAGTGCTCCTGATGTCTCACTTATGGATTTCAGGGAATGTAGAAATTTTGTCCATCCAGACTTTAAAAAAACAAAACAACAAAACAAAACCAAAGTAAAGCAGCTACATCAGACATGGAGAAGATTTACATGGGAGTAAAAAAAAGGAAGACCTATGAAGAGAGAAGCGGAAGCACAGAACACAGGAAAGGCAGGAAGGCCTGGAGGGGCACACAAGTTGAGAGCTGGAACAAGACATATGAAAGATGCAGGCTTGGAAAAACAGAAGACTGACTATATTCTTAGTCCTCCTGCAAACACTCAGATGTAAAATCTAATAAAATTCTTATGTGAAAACCCAGTCAATTTACTGTTTCAGCTCCCAGATGATTTATAAGCTCAGTAGTAAAGAATCATTGTCAAACTTAGCAGGTACAGAGATATTTTGGTTCAGGAAGCGAGGATGTTGTACCCAAACAAAGTTAATCAAAGATGCTGGTGTTTTATTTCAGTGCTTTAAGCCTGACTACAGTGTCACATCCTGATATTGGTGTTAGGATGTACTCACAGTGAATGCTGAGGCAAGATGGGCAGCTTCCTGATCTCTGATAAATGGCTTACAAGAGGAGATGCCTGTGAGACCCTCCTGCAAGGCACAATTTACAAGGTGCTGCAAGCTGATGATTCAAATATGGACTTGCCATTGATACAGTACCTGCTTAAAATTGCCCAGCAGATAGTTAATGGTGATCCACCCATAGGCTCCTTCTTCTTGACCACTGATGATTCTGGCACCCTGGAAGCTGAAGGGAGCTGAGAGTAGAGTCTTCTCTACTGAGGACAAAACATTGTCCGCTGCACTTTTGTTCTCCAAGCTGGATGAATGGAAGAAAGGATGGGGTGACTCTGGTTGACAGCTGTCTGCAGCCTATGGTCTTTATTCTGAGAAGGCAGACTCCAAACCAAGCATTAATTCTAAGAGAACAATCATTCATGTGGGTACTCCCAGCTCTAACCATCTGTGTCCCCTCTGTTACATCTTGACAGCACAGCTGCCACCAGCTCTGACACTTACAGACCCTGCAGCTGAGAGTGGTACTTTGGGTAGAGACCAGAGGGCTCTTGGTCTCCTGGAGCACATGTTCTGGTAACAATCTCCACAGTGCAATTCCTCTCTCTTTGCCATCCCCATTACAAAAGAAACCCATGTTCTCTGATATCCCCAGAGAGATTTCCCAGGCAATACATACAGAATAACTCCCCATCCCAGCCAGGCAAGAGGTCTGGAGCATCCCCGTGAAAATCACAGATTGGAATTAAAGAGGGATATGATTATAAAGTTACCTTAGCTCTGGTAGTCTAAGGCTGAGTCAAGGTAGAAGGAGAGTTGCTCAAAAATCCCAAGTCAGGCCTAATACCAGACTATGAAGGACATCTGAGCATCTCCTTCATGTGGGGGACGTTCCCTGAGCATCAGCTTGGGCACTGCTGCCATCCTAGCATCTCTCTGCTATGTGTGGGAGCTGGAGATGATGGAAGGGAGGAGTGAATGGAAATGGACCTGCTCAAAAATCAGGGGATGGGCCCAGGGAGACTTGGGGCTCAGAGGCCAGCAGCAGAAGAGGGTGTCTGGGCAATGTGAGCTGGCAGCATTTCCAAGGACTTTGCCCAAGAGGCCCCCACTGAGCATCCATGGTGGCCCAGCCACAGTGCTGCAGGAGGAGTCAAGCCCTGCAGTACCTGAGAAGCCGCATGCCGGCAGTCGCTCCGAGGTAGACAGGTGTCTCTTGGTGCTGCTTTGAGGGAATCACTTTTTCTGCTTGTTGTAGGCACTGTGCCAGAGAGGGGCCTGCCTTCTCTGTGGCATGGGAGTAACCTGAGATCCCAGGGCCTGCAAGAAATTGGGACATTTTACTGCTTAAACTCCAAGTGTAACCCCCAGAGTGCTGCAAGGAACAGTCATGTTAAACCATACTACTATCACAGGCAGCGACATCAGATTCAACAACTCCATTTCTAAAGAATTTCAGAAATCCTACAGCACCAACTAAACATGATGCAGACAGGGATGGCCACATCATGCACTGCACCATCTGCTGCCTGCTCTCCAGGAACCATGCTATGAACTAGCAACGAGAGCTGCAGTAAGACACATTGTTTGCTTAGTGTTGTCCCGGACATCTGCAGACTCATCCCTGGTTCTGCCTGGGTGTACACTAAGAATCCCTGGCCTTTCACTATGCTGCATTCTCTGGGGGAAGATGTTGTCTACTGCATGTGTAATGCAAATGCACACAACAAGTGTTTTGCAGCCACCCCTTTCACGTTACCTCAAAGAAAAATTCACTCTCCCTCCCTGCCATGTGTCCCCTGGTGAATGGACTGCCCCAGGACCCCATGAGCAGGAGTGAAGCAATCTCTGTGTTTGCTCCAGGTTGCAGGGTGTTCAGTGTGCTGCAGCACTGAACAGCTACTACAGGAGCTCACTAACAGTGTGGCTCACCTCTGCTCTGCAGATAGGCCTGAAAAGACCCAGGCATGCTCTGACAACACCTCTCCTCCTCCTCAGAGCACAGTAGACCATTGTTAATTACTCTGTTCCTTGTCACATGTGCCCTTGGCCCTCAATTTATGCCTTCCGAAACTATTCAATATCTACACATCATTAAACAGAATAAAAATTAAATATGACATGCATAACTTGAGCAACCTTAGCCTGCAAGCCCAGTGCCAAGCTTGCACAGGGGCCTTGGAAAAGAGCAAACGACGCCCTCCTCTCGTGTTGCCTGACATTCATTGTCACTTCAGCAAGGGTGCATGAATACATTTTTACATATTTAAGTTCATTCTTTGGTGCCGTTCTTTCCAAAGAGCACTTAGTTCCAAACACCTTAAAATCAAAGGGAAAAGTGGATCCAACTTTTCTCCCAGAAAGGTCAGGCACATACAGGTCCCAGTGGGAAGTGGTGGGATAGACATTAGCTCACAGATGTAACACTGTTTGCACTATTGGCCTCTTCATCCAGGTTTCTCCTCCCACACCCTTTGCTTGATAATCTGTTCTTCATCCCATGTCCCTTCCACAGTTCTCTTTTCTCCTCTTACCTTCCACTTTACACACCTCCACCTGCTGCACCACCCCAGTGTCGTTCTCCTTCTCTGCTGGCCACTCATAGACGTAAAGGTTAGTGTGGGAAGACCCCGCATCCAGCACAATCCCATACTGTGGGCAAAACATAAGCCATCATCACACCTGAAGGACTGAACTAGACACAGTGTGCTCTAGCCTCCCCATGTGGGGGGAGCGGAAACACTGCCTGGTAGCTGTGCATCGTTACTCTCTTCAGTAGTGATTTGGTCTGACAAAGGGGTACAAGAGGAGAGCAGCAGTGAAATTGGGACTAATTACTCAGGACATGATCCCCTGTTTTTAGATGAAGATGTAAAAGGGGATGCTTGAGGTATGTGAAGACAGACAGATTGGCCAGACAAGGGCCGTGTCCTGGAGCACCATGCATACCTTTCCCCCCCAGCCTGGCTTGCTGTCTTGGAAGAACCCCAGCCTATAATACCTTAACATTTTTCGGAAGTGGCTTGTTTTGGGTCACTGCTACAGCAATTAAAGCAATTACAGCCAAAGTCGAGAGGAATCCCAGAATTATTAGAATCTTTCTTGTCCAGGACATCTTTGGTTTGGTACCTGTGACTAGAGCAGAGAAAGGATGTTAGTATCTCAGTAGCCAAATGTACATTTCACTCTGCCACCCATCTTTGTGCAGGATTTCTTAGAGGAGGAGCTCAGCCCTGGTGCTTTACAGATTTACTCTCACAGGCGATGACACATCTCCATGAGTTGCCAAGTGGTAGTGGTGAAAGAGGACTTCAAGATGCCGCTTATGGTTCATCTGTCCTTGAGATACCTGCAGTTGACTGAGCAACTGTATAGCGAAAGCATCTGTATGAGGCAAACACCAGCTTCTCCAATAGCTCTGTATTTGGCTTAATAATCACTGAGAAACTGAAGAAGCAAACAGCTGATATATAAACAGCATAAACTTGTGAAACTCAAAAGCTTTAACCCCTGCAACATTTTGTCCTAGCATACTTCATGTTTCAAGTTCTTATAATGTTTGTAACAATTTAAAACATCCTTATCACTGGCAATGTGTGTAGGAAGTCTTAACACTAACATTTCATCATGTGGCAGTCAGTTCATGCAATGCTGTCCTGTACCACAGAAAACACGATCTGCACACCACAGGTTAAGATATCTGTATAGATTTTTGATGCCACTTTTCACGAGATCAGAAAATGAATAGTCTGTATATGCAGGATTGGCATAACATGGTTAGAAAAAACATACACTTTGCAAATCTTGTACCAATTTGATTCCTTAATTGTTACTGATATATTGATATGACCTAACATATTAACATTTTTGTGGCTTAAAATACATGGTTAGCAGTAATTCTGAAAGATAAAAACCACTACTTTTGGCTGATGGAAATAATTCACAACCAGTATGGTATTTGAGCTTTCAGAACTCATATACATACACCTGCATGTGTTATTGGCTGCCACAATGCTGTCTTTTATATTTTCCTATGAAAGGGTTTATTGGGCAGAGGCAAGTGCTTGGTGCAAGCAGTCCTTGTGTAGGTACAGTACTTTAGCTTCTAAGCCAGCTGACCAACCCTTTCATATGGGCTTGATTGAAGTCAGGCAGTGTGGAAAATAGACCCAGCCAACTCAGCTCACCTGTGCTGGCTGCTTGGGAAACAGCCCTGGCCAGTTCAGCCTACTTGTACTTGTTGCCTGGGAAAGTTCCCTCTGTCCTGGTCAGAACCAGGACATCTGGTTTCACATGAAAGGAGTCCCTGGTGCCAGAACTAAACAAAATGTTACCCAACCTTGTAAATGAACCCAAATCGCAGAGTTATTTTCAGGTTACCCAAGTGAAAAGCAACAGTGCACCTCCAGAAATCTCTAAGTGTAGACAAATGTCTTCCCACCTACCTAGAGAAAATGGAACTTAAGAGCATAAAGAGATTTTGTTTTGAAGATCTCCCTGCAGGCAGATCCATTGAAAACCTAACATTGGCCTGGAACTCTGTACTTCCTCTCACCATGGTCAAGTGTAAATCTGCTGAGGCTCACTGTGAAATTTGGAAGTTTGTTATGCTTGTGTTTTGTGAGTGCCTCTACCATAGAGGCACAGTGTGCTTGCCAATATTGCCAAGAATGCAGCTTAAAAAAACAGTCTAGTGCACATACCAGACAGCAGGAGGTTAGAATGCATTTCATACAGCTTTATTCAAAAAGGTCCCAGAACTCATGGCTTGAGGTGATTAGAAACAGCAGAGCATGACAGCTAGGAGAGTTTTCTCCTTATTGGAGTGAGCAGTTGACTCAGGTTATAACACTGAGCATGTCTGTTGAACAAAAATTATTTTAACACTAGAAAAAAAAGATGCTGCAATGCAAAGTTAGCTGCATGGCATAGATCTGAAGTTAGCATGCCTGAAAACTGAAACTGGTGCTGACAATTGCACAACATATCCATGTAATTATTGTCACCTTTACTCTGAAATCTTGTCTAAAGGCAGCCACTAACAGCTTTGTCAGACGTTTACTGTCATAGAGGTGAAGGATGGCTAACACTGCATCATTGCTATAAGTTTCAGACTTCCTGTTGTGATGGGTTTTGTCTATCTGCTGTAACTTTTCAGCAGCCACACAGAAAGTATCAGCACGAGCAGCAAAGCAGGAACAATTTTCTCACTCTAATGGACCACTCCAACAAACAGCTGTAGAAATCCTTTGTCATAGGCAGAAGCATAATGATAATTATCTGCATCCCACCTGCAACCTGAGATTAGTCATTTCTTTCCAAAGCACTTTACTTCCTTAACCCTGAACCTTTTGCCTGCTGCATTTCAGCTCGTTATTGCCAGCATTTTTCAGGACTCTGGGGATTCCAAATAGATGATCTCATTGCTGTATCCCACCCTAGAGCATTCACATATGTGAACTCTAATGCTATCAAGCAGCATTCTGTTGCAACATTTCATACAAACACAAAATGATAAGCATAATCCAGAAGGTATCCTATCAAAGCAATAACCTTCCAAACAGCACTTGAAGAGCACAAACTCAACTGCTTGATTATTGAAGAAGAAAAAAACCCCAAAACAACCCCAAAATTACATTACAAATCCAAATAAAGAATTCCACAAAATTAAACTAAAACTCACCATTTGCTCAGAAAGGTGTGACAAGTTCCCTTTTCTGTACACTTGGTTACCTCCATCAGTTCTAGACATAATTTCAGGTCTTGCAGTGGCTAAATAATTAACTTATACCCTAGACTTTTCCAGATCATTTGCACCTCAAATTCATGTCAGGATGCCAGGCAAAAACTCCTCAGTCTCCACGACATAGGGCAGTACCTGACCCTCTAGTACCTCTGATTGCCAGGTCCCAGGACTTTCCTTCTGTTGGCAGCAGAAGTAGCCTCAGCTAAAGATGAAGCAGGAATGATTTCTCTGTGCCCAGCCAGAAACCAAAGGGAGGCAGATTTTCTACTTTCCCCCACACTGCCTGCTATAAGTGGTGATAAAATCATAAAGGCCCTAAGAAGGCATAGAAATTACACTGCTTTTCACTTCCCCACCCCAAAAGCTCAGAGCATCCTTGTGCTGGAGCCCTGCCTGGCTGCAGAGGCATTAAGCACTCTCCAGATGTTGGAGCACAGCCCAGCTGCTCAGGCGTCGCTGTCTGTAACTAATTTTGGTCTCTTTGGTTTTTTCCAGGGGCTACCATGGACTCCATCCAACAATCGGTGCAGGTCCCAGAACAAACAGATCTAATGCCCTCTCTGTCACTGAGGTAGCCATCATCGGCGAGTGACTCTGGCAGCTACTCCAGCTAACAGCAGTTCTACTGCAGAAATCCTGTTGCTCTCTGTGAATAACCTTGGAAGGACTGCACCAGCATGAGAGGCCGCTCTGTGTCAGGGCAAGGAAGCAGGATTGTCCCCTGTGTCTTACGCAGCTTCAAGGCAAATAGGAAACTGCTCCTCCAGCTGAAACCACCTAAGTCATTGGCAGCTCAGTAGTCCAGGAGATGTCAATCACAGCCAAGGCTGCCCACCACCCCACTCCCTTCTCACCAAACAAGACTTTGGAACAAATGTTAAAAGAAGTCAGACAAGCATCTGCTTTTAGAGATGCAGTAAGGAGAGGCTAAGGCTGGCTTAACAACTAAGAACTGTCAGGCAGAAAATGAGATGCTCTTTGTAGTCCAAAGCCACACTCAGTTCAGATAACCTCACTGTGACTCATCATGGCTAAAACACAAACACAGATCTAAGTTTCGGCTTAGAATAACAGCTGAAGTTGCTTGCTCTTCTCTTTGAATGCTCACACTCAGCCTGTTACAGAAGGGGTCACAAGAGGCTGTGCTCCAAGTCCGTTGCTTTTCCACCATGTAGCTGCCACACTTAAAAGAGAAAGTTTCACACTGTCACCTTTATGCTCTCAGCACACCTCTCTATGGTCAGAGACTTTCTAATTTTCAGCCTTAATTTATGTATTGCCAATTTATTCTGTCTTTGTTCCACTTTGGTATCAAAGCCTCCTTAACTATCAGTCCTTCTGGAATTTATGTTCATAACCAATTTAAAAGCAATGATCCTTCCTGGATTTTTATCTTTCCAGCCTTCTCCATCTATCTGAACAATACAACATGTCCTCCTTGTGTAGAGAATAATCTGCTTTTATTTTGCTTAAGCATTCCTGACTAGAGCTGCAAAGACACTGCCCTTGCTCACTAGTGTACCCATTTCATCAGGAGACTGTAGTCCCAGCCTAAACAAAGTTTAGCATTGCAGCCAGTTCTCAATCAACCCAGCACCACTCCTGTGCAACCCCATCAACTCTGCATTTGATTACATTCAATTAAATTAGCTGCACCTCATGTTGTAAGCAAAGGGAGCTCCACTGCCTGCTGCCCACGAGGCTTGGAGTGACGACAGAATAAGATGGCATCTTACAGATCCTGCCCGTCAGCTGGCAGCTACCTCTGCTACTGCTGATCACCCACGCTGCTGCAGTCTCTTGGGAGTCTTCCCAACAACAGGTTTCCCAAGCACATGTCCAGACTTTGGGGGAGGGCTGCAGGGTGCTCCTTACAAGGTTATGCGAAGGGGCAGGCACCAAACTCCTCTCTTTGGTAACCAGTGATAGAATCTGAGGGAACAGCAGGAAGCTGCAACAGTGGAGGTTTAGGCTGGGTATTAGAAAGAGGTTCTTTACTGAGAGGGTGGTCGAGTACTGGAACAGGCTCCCCAGGGAAGCGGTCACAGCACCGAGCCTGACTGAGTTCAAGAAGCATCTGGATGTACTCAGTCACATGCTCTGACTTGGTCGGCCCTGTGTGGAGGCAGGAGTTGGACTTGATGATCTTTTATGGGTCCCTTCCAACTCAGTATACTCTATGATTCTATAAAGCACACAGTCAGCAAACAGGAATAGAGTCTGCTGAGCTCCTGGACCTAAACAGAGATAGAGCATGGTGCTGAGAAACCACTCAGTTGCAACCCACCACAAAGGGACACATACCTGAAGACAGAGAAATGGTAACAGTATGGATTGAAATGAGTCAGAAGCCACTGTATTTTTGAAGCAGGAGTTCATGTCTACGAGTTCTGCCACCAGTAATGGCAGGGAAAGGAAACGGGAGCAGTCAGTGCTGCTGTCCTTCACGGTGGGGGTGGGGGTGGGTATGCATCCCTCCTGCTGAGGGAAAAGGACATTTTGGTAATCATGGTGTTTATCAGACTGAATTGCATGTTTGTTGCGGTTGCTGAAACTGCATCAGGTTTGAGGCACACAACTAAAAGGTACTTCTGCCTTCAGTCTCATCACAACCCAGCATCTGAGTCCATAAACAAAAGAGCCACACCGCTTCCTTTATCAGCCCATTTCTGAAATTTTGTCTGTCCCCATCTGACACCTTATTCATTCTTCATCTGCTTTTTTCATTCAAACATGCTCTTGTCCAAATTATCTAGCAAGATTTTGCTGCAAGGAAATGTAAGCCACCTGTTTCTGGCCAATAGGTTCAAAAAGTCTTTTCTAGTCTGGTAAGAGGCTCAGGTTTGTCTTAGAACATATATGCAAACACACATACAATAAGTGAATTTTGTTCAAGGGGTTTTATTTCAAAATATCAGTGCAAGACACTGAATATGTTGAAATTAGAATTCAAGCTCCAGATCACGATTTTACACCACTTTTTATAGCTGTTATTTGGAATAGCAAGGAAGGCTCATCTCCAACTTAATTATTTATGATTTTATGATGAAGATCATGGCCTAAATACGGATGTGATCTCTGGCCTTCCTTGTAGTGTTATGTACAGTTATAAATGCACATTTACTGGATTATGTTTTTTCCGGATTAATTTCTTGTAAATGCTGAAGCACAAACACTGAAATGTCAGTGAAACCGATAATACAAACAATGCAACATGGCTTTTTTGGATGCTGACTTTCAGAAACATTTGATACTTTGAAATCACACAGCCCTACATGCCTCAAATCTCAGTAGACTCGTATGAACCCAGGTTATGCAGCTGGGCAGAGTGCTTGAACAAGTCTGTGCCATGTGCATACACATGCGTGTTACTGAGCTGGAAGATGGGCTACAGTGTGCCTATTACATCTGTGATAACACCAAGTTGGGAGCAAAAGCACATGGACGTATAAGACTGGAATGTCTCCTCTGGAGACATTGAGTCACACAGGAACATGCCCAGATTCGTCTTGAATCTAGGTGACCCTGCTCAGGCAGGGGGGTTGGACTAGATGATCTTTTGAGGTCCCTTACAACTCCTAATGTTCTGCGATTCAAACAAAATTTGATAAGAGGAGAGCCTGGGGAAACATCCAACTCACTTTAGCAAGGACAACAGCAAATAAGATATGTAGAAAACAGCCATCATCCAAAGTCAATGTGGAGAGCAACTGGTTAAGTAGCACTTCCAGAGAAAACATTCTTGCAGGTATGGCAGTCTGCAGTAATCCTTCCCTCCATCTAACACCAAAAAAGCCTCCTATGGAGTTCTGTGCCCGGTTTTGAACACTGCCTTCCAAGGAAGATGTAGAACACTTGGAGAAATTCCAGAAAAGACCAAGAAATATCAGAAATCTAAAAACTTGACCTATGAGGAAAGATTGAAGGAATTGTGTTGTTTAGTTTAAAAGGAGAAGAGCAAGGGAGACATGTTAACTGTCTTCAGACAAATGAAGTCTCTATTTACCAGCGCTGTTGTAGCTGATCCTGTCTCAGGGCAGGGTTGGCTCCTTGACTTTCTTCCAGCTCTGCTCCCTCAGTTCAGAAGCCAGGGAGTTAGCAAAAAGCAGGCGATACATTCGTAACCCACACTGTTATAAAGACTGACACAATGTATATGCTCTCCTCATTGGATGCAACGGTATTTGAATAAATCTGTTCTCCTTCCCTCAGCAAAGCTTCAGGGTGCATCCAGACCTAATTCAGCCATGGCAGCCACACTGCTGTATGCTATCCATATGTACATTGCTTAGGATGGGAGCAGCTCATCCTTTTGTTGCCTTGTTGTAGCTGGGATATGACCCTGGGAGATTGCACAGGACACATTAGAGCCCTGTTTTCCTGGAGAAAAGAAAAGCACACAGCAATCCTGGACAGCTGGCAGGTGCTAGAGCCTGCAGAAGCAGAGCAGCAAGAGACAGATGGACACAAAGAAGCAGGCAGCATACAGGCCCCTTCCCTCCCTCTCTCCACAGCCACCCTCACAGTTCAAAGTGGCACAGAGGGGCTTTGTGCTCAGGGCAATCCCACGGCCCTGCTTAGATTAGCCCTGTGGTGTGAGTTTACTGCTGGGGGGATGTTCAAGGGGTTCTGAGGAGGATCCCCTGTAACCCAGGCTGCACCTCTGACAAATCCCCCATTCAATCTGTGCACAAAGCAGGTTTCCTCTCTGGAGATCTTCCCATCGCACCTGGCATTCAGCTCCCAGACACTCCGCAAGGCCCTTGCACTTCCTTCTGATCCCACCAAGGCTTCCTCGACGCCTGTTCATTAAACAGTCCCTCTTCAGAAAGATATTCCCCTGGCTTACATCCCAGCAGTCAGACAGAGATAATGTTCTCAAATACAACCAAATGGCAGGATATCGCCGACTCAGTGACCTTTAGACAGTTAATTTTCACATTTATATGATGTTTACTGGGCTTCTAAGCCTGTACCCTGTTTGTGCTCAATTCTTTAAGACTCTCCCATCAAAGTGGCTTTCAAATCAAAAGAAACAAATGTTATCTGTTACATCAGTCACCTACCAGGCAACTTCTGGTATTCATTTCTATCAGCCCAAAGCTATTTTAACTGGGAAAGATTTATTGACATAGCTTGAAGTTCCATCAGAAAATATTCAGTGAGTTTAAGACAGCTTCCTCCCCACCAGCTTATCACTTAAGCTGTTGCTTCAATAGACTTGGCTGTCACATGTTGTGAAGACATTTGTTTTTCTTTCAAGGAAAAAAGCAGCATCAAGCACTGACATCTTTTCAGTTTTGTTATTGTTGATAGTTCTAATATGCTGAATTGTGATGGGCCAGTGGTGCTGCTAGGCTTCCTTCTGTGCTCAATACTTTAAATTCTTCTTTGCTCAAATCTCTGGCCATGATTTTTTCCCTATGCTGCTTCTGACCATCTTCTACACTTTCCAACTTTAAATTTGCATTAATTGCAGCCTTTTTTCCCATAAATGTGCATCTTTTAGATATGTTACTATTTTTCTAATTAGCATAACTTTCAACTGTTGGATTATGGCTTTTGGGGAAAAGAATAAGTGAATAAGCTGTTTCCAACTTGCATTTCTATTTGGCTATTTTAAATACTTCACTGACTCAAGTATTTTTAAATTGGGGAAAATTTCTTTTAAGAACTACTAGATGGTATTTGCTGAGACAGATTCAGCATGCATTACTTGTATAATAATTTGTAACTCTCATCGCAGTGCTTCTGTCTCTATATTGGAGCCAGCACACACTTCCCCTGTGCTGGAAGCAACACATTGTAAATTATGAGGTGGTCACCCTCTGTTTTGAGAAATTACTGTGTCACCCACTAAAATCCACCATCATATCAGCCTTCCTCATTCCTATACAGACATCTTGCCCTTCTCTGCCTCCAGCATCCTGGCTGGTAATGGACCCTAACCATTACCCAATCTAGAAACTTGTTCCCAGTTCAGACCCAGGCAGCTCTTGTCTACAGCTACTTAATTATTGCTGTTGCTGTTAAAGACAGCAGGGCCACTGCTTTAATAGGAATATTGGTGATGTGTGAGTCACATCTCCAACCCAGAACAGCCCACCCTTCCTTGTGCCCCATGAGCCACCCACACCAGGGGGATGTAGAAGTTGCCATGGCAAAAGAAAGGAAACAGCCTCCAGAACAACCGTTCCCCTGCTTCAGTGCCCACATTGGGCCAGCAAGTTCAGAAACTTCCTGGAAAACACAAAGTCTTGAGCACTGTAAATGCTGCTACCCTCAATGGGAGGTTCTGGCAGGGAAAATGACCGCAGAGAAGACATATCCAAACCCCTCACCACACCACAGCTCTGTGTTCAGTTGCTTATAGTGGTGCCAACATACACCCTCCTAGTAGCCACCAGTTTCCCTGCACGCTCTCTCCACTGATCCCTCCTGCCTCAAAGGGGGCTGAGACTGCCAAGCCCCTTGTCATATCTCAAGGATATCTTGCTTTGAATTACAAATTTCTGTAATTGCATGAGCAACACTACCGCTTTCAGGGGCTCACTTCCCCAGCTTCCAAAAAATAGTGCTGCATGTGATTGAACAGAGTGGCCACCAGCACTGCTGCAGCTGTCAGGACCCTGAGCTTCCAAGTATTTCTGCAAAGCAAAACAACCAGCTTTTCTCCTGAAGTTTCACTTCCCACTCAGGACTGAAAACCATTGGAGACCAACTGCAGAAGCAGAAACTGTTCCAGGCTGGTGCAGCATCATCAGAGCCACTGGCAGAGACCCTTTGTAAGACCACGTATGTAGAGGGACAGGTGATACACATTCCCTGGCAGTCCCATATGGGAGGACGATGGCCTGTGCTCATCTGTGCATAAGATATTGCCTACACATGGATTTTTCACCCCCTGTAGGTGTGACTTCCAGCACAGGCATTTGCTCTTTTAGATTTCTATCTCAGGCCCACAAGATACCCAGAGTTCCTCCACCCTTAACATCCCACTTGCAGCAGCAAAAACTGTAGGAACCTTCCCTCTGCAGCTAATTGTAGCAGGTAATGAAGCAAAAAGTCCCTTGCTATCCAGGAAAGGTGGGCAGCAGACCCACTGCCTCCTTTTAGTAAGCCAAGCTTAAGGCTGCACACACAAAAAAAAAAAAAAAAAGTTATTTCTCCGGTTAAACACTTACAGATTTGCCCCCCTTACCTCCAGCTGTCAGCACTGGTATCTTCCTTCCTCATTACACAGGACAGGGAACAGCTGGGATAATTTCCATCTCCTACTGAGGAGCACATCCACTGTCCCAGCTTTTCGGAAAAATATACGGACTTCTCGGAGGTCAGCTTTAATAACTAGGATTCCCACAAACCATGAGGAGAATTCAGCTCATGATATTTGGCATGAATATCATGCTCTGTTCCTCATGCTGCTACAATTTCCATTTCAAATAGCAGGAAACAAATTACCCTGTGGTATTTTTCAGGACGACCAATGGGAAGAACATGGGACCAAAGCCTGTTACAGGGCACAGACCTTGATAAAGTGCCAGAGTATAAGAAATACTTTTTTAGACATCATAAAGGTAACAAGCACTAAAAGTTAAATACGATTCTTAAGTTTTCATGGTCAGAAGAGCACCTTGCAAATGCTGGAACCTCATGCAGACAGGGAGCAAAACAGCAAAGGGTTTTTTCCAGGATGAATGACCTGGCACAGGATGTTAAATCTCCTTAGTACAAATTACTTCTTACTGGTACACATAGTGAATCCCACGGAGAATTTACTTCAAGAAAGAAAACCCATTTACAATCAAACTGTAGTTTGGCCTTCAATTTGTATGTTTTGATTACTCCTCCACTCCCCCAAAGCCATTGCCTCAGTTCAAAATACAAGCGTGAAATATTTTGGATATGGCAGCACGGGCACACTGTGGTAACAAGGACAAGGGGCTGTCACAACAATGCATCCTTCTGACAAGTGCCCTGTGTTATATACAAAGGGCTGTTGCAGAGGCATTTACAGCCCCCACTTTAACTGAGCACCCCCCAGGCACCTGCAGAGGCTGGGCCCAGCAAAGGGATATTACAGTTCAGGATGATGTATCCCCCCCAGCGGAGCAAGAACATGAGCTGCTCTTGGTTCCCAGCAAGGAGATGCAAGCAGGGAAATCCCAACTCTAGCTTTCTGCTCTGCTTTTCTGCTTTTAGCCTGTATATCCAAAGATCTTTACTGTGAAAACACCACTCTCCACTGCCAAAAGACAACAAAACAGAGGTTACTCAGCAGAAGTGACAAGCTTGTGATGTAGCAAATGGGGCAGATTAATAGCACGGCAAAGGGGTGCTGTGATTTTGTTAAGACAAGCACAGCCCCTCAGCAGAAGGAATGGCAAGCCTGGACTTCGGCACAAAGCAGCTCCATATCTGCTGCTTCCCTAGCACTGCTGGATTTCCCAGCCTCTCCCAGCATGGTTCCCCCTTTGCGTATGGGAGGTCCCAAGCTCAAGCCAAAGCCCACCTTCCAGCTGCAGGATCCCCAGCTCAGCTACAGCACTTTAAGTGTGTTCAGATGAGCTCATGTGTCCTGCAGGAGCAGGGACACTGAAAAGGTTATTTATTAACCACTCTGGGACAAAGGAGGAAGAAAGAAAACAAATCCATTTATAAATCAACTCAAGAAAAAACATGTGACTAATGGTCTCCTTTGTAGTTCCTTGTGTGGCCTGGAGCTTCCCTGGCATTAATTCTTGTGATGCTGAATCAGCAGAACAGTTCCACTTGTGAGGTAAATAGCCCAATAAGGGCAGAATAGCCCCAAAAGAGAAAGCATTAACTTATGCTGCGTCCAGATATTTTTTTTTTTGGTCTCTGCTAGCATTTGGGAAGACTGATAGTCCTCAACTTTCTCACCACTAAATACCAAGCAGTGACTCACAGTAGCGTCCACCTCTGCAACCAGGACATATGCTTTCTTCAGGGACAAGGTAGAAACAGGATAAAAGAGAGAAAACTCATGTGAGAGCTGTCTCAAACAATACCAGTCAGTGCTAGCTGATTTCTCAGATAAAACCATGCCAATCCTGAATACTTTACCAGACTTTTTCCTTTGATAACATTTCTCAAGGGGAAGGGAGGAGGGGAGGAGAACAAAAATAACAAAACACTGTTCTGTTTTACAGTTACTCATAGCAGAGAAAAGCTGAGCTAAAGTTTCCAACAATTATCAGTACAAAATCCCAAAATAGATACGTAATGTACCATTTTTTAATTTAAAACTGGCTGGGATAGGAATTCTATCAAGTGGATTGAAAGCTTTGTAAAAGAGCACATGGTGACATATCAAGATGACAAGACACGTTAGAAGAGCAGCATTGAAGTGCTCAGTGTAGCACTGGTATTCATACAGGAACAGAAGCCTTGAGCAGGAGCGACAAACTGCTCTGTAATTCACTGGAACTGCACAGCCAGAGAGGACAGATAAATAACGTCCAAGGTATCTATGAAAACCACCATCCTACGCAGGAAATAATAAGACAAACATGAGAAATATAATCCAAACTTCAGATGCTGATCAGGCCGATAATGCTAATTGAAAGCAAGAGATGGGGACTCACATAGATGTGAAATATGAAAATGAAGGCTTGCAGGCTGAAGGAAAAATAGGAGGCACGTGATAACTCTGCAAAGAGAAGCCTGAGGGGCTGTCTCCTCAGAACAGGTGGGGAAGCCTCAGCTTTAAAGTCCATTTATAAACTGGCTGGGCTCCCATCCTGCTCTTGTTCAAATGCCTCTCAGCAGTGGGTCTGTTCTTGGTCCATGACCTGGTCACCCTTTAACAGGTACATGGAGGGTCAACATAATCTGGGTGGGAATGATGAAGGCAAAAGGCGGGCAAGTAGTTTCAATTTGATGCTTTCAGTGATGGCAAGTATCTTTGCTCTCTTATTTTATCTGATATCTTTTCCCAGTAATTTTCATCCCTTGGAAGTTCTCATATCTCAGTTTGGACCTGATTACATTTTTGTACCACTGATCACACTAAACCAGAAACTTTTTGAACTCTGCTGAGCTTACTGGTTATGAACAAAGGGTTCACATCTCTTTCTCATTTAGGAATGGAGCAGATTTTAACGTAGCTCTGATACATTAAATTAATGTAGCAACAGTGCAAGAACTTATGGAACAGGAAGATGGTACGCTTTTCAAAAAAACTCATTTTCTCACCACTCACTCCCCCATACTCACAGTCATGGAGCTTGCTCTGACAGGATCCTCTGCGAGATCGGACCAAGGGAGTGAGATGCCACGTCCTCACTGCATCTGTTGGGTTCTTCTTCAGGGGCAAGCTACAGTTGTTTTGCACGGGTCTTTTGCCATCTTTAAGAACCAGCAGTTACTACACCATGATCCCTTTGCCTTAAAATCTTTCTCACCTCATTCCCCGAGAGCCTGCGGACAGGTGGTAGCTCAGTACCTTCCTGCCCCATTCTGGGTACCTGAGCTTCACAGTCTGCCTTCCTGCTGAGGGAGGAGGACTTAGCACGGGATGTGCTGTCACTTTGCCGTCACTCTTTTACTATCAGAGCGCATTTTTTTTGCTTGAGTCATCATCTGCATGGGAGCATTATCAGCAGCCATGCCTTCTGCTGACAAGCCATCCACGTGAGGCTTATCAGGGTGCAGGCTGCTGGGCTTGTCGCAACCACCACATTTGTCAGCGTTTACCCAGTTTCACTGCAGTTGGTCACATCCTTGGTTATCCATACAGCCCATTCTTTTAATCCTGCTCATCTGCTTCTTCTAGTCCTCTCATGTGCACACACTTTCACTCCTGCTTCTTTCAGGCCAGTTGTAGTACTTGTGCTTCTGCAGCTCCACACCTGCCCTATGCACAGTGTGCTGGGACTTCATAAACCATCACTGTGGCTGCAAAAAGGTCTCCTTGGCTTGGTTAGGTAATCAGGGACCCTAATAACAACAAAGAATTTTAGTGCTGGTCTGGGGCCTGCAGGTCTCCTTCACATAGCTTGTGGAGCAGCTTGCACAAGCACAGGACCAGCAGCGATCTGTTGGAAATTAGGGGATGCTGAAATCCAAGAGAGGAACAGTGCAGCCTGTCCCTGGGTGTCACTACTAGACTCACCACAAAGGATTTTAAACAGTTTACACCCAAGGTCTCACTGACAACATTAGAGCTGGAGCTGTTTTCAGCCTGTCACATGCAAGCCAACTCCCCATGATGGTTTGGGTGAGGCCACTGTCACTAGTGTAACTGTGCAGGCCTGATGGTGCTCCTATATTCAGACCCACCAGGAAGCTGACAATAACCGCCATTTCCTCCATAAAGCTCCCGGTGAGACAGGATAACTGCAGATATCCCACAGCAGAGCCACAAGGCTCACAAGGAGGCCTTTGTGTGCACACATTCTCATGCTTGCGTCACAGCCTTGAGTCCAGCCTTCTCCCAGCACACAGACACCAAGCAAGGCCAGGACATTCACTATCCCACTGTTCCCAGGCTCTCCTTGACTCTGGATTTCACAGCTGGGTACATCTCTCAGTGCTGTCTGCCCAGAACATATGGGGAGCTAATACCAAACAGGTAATGCTGAAACTGACCACCATATTTTTCAATGTGTTGAACCTCAGCCCTTCCCTAATAATGTACTGTAACATTTTAACATCTGAGCTTGTCATGGTGCTTTCCATCCATACACTGCCAAGCAGTTCACAGATGTCAGCCCCATTAGCCCCATTTCCCCAGATGATGAAAAAGCACAAGACAGAAACAAAATCCTAGCCTGTTGGTGTGTCCCCTTGACAACCCCATCCGCTTTTGTGGGGAGCTCTCATGAACCAGGACTCACAGCACACTCCCTCCAGCAGAGAGGCAGAATTCTCAGGATCCAGGGGAAGGAAAAGTGCACTTCAGCTACACCTACTCTTAAATTCATCTTCCATCATTTTGATATATTCTCTCCTGTTCCGCCAGGCTAATAGCAACTTGGAGATTATTGGTCCAGTAAAGTACACACATGACTCATACTACAAGATCTATGTAGTTCTGTTACAAGTTGAAAAATGCAGAGGGGGTGGAGGGGGAAGAAATTATCTTGTAGGTTAGGAAAAAACATATTGAAAATAAGAAACAACAGGCAGCAGAGCCCCAGAGCAGGAAAGAAAGCATTCCCAGCGTTTCCTTCCTGCAGCCCAACTTCAGTGGCAGGGGTAGGATAAACCAGAGGAGTTAAGAGCTGTTTACAACTTTAGAAAGGCTTTAGGGACTACCTAACAGCAGTCCTGCTGTGTTACATATAATCTCTATGAGGTGTTAGTAAACCTAAAGACTAGCCACTACACCACAACAAAAAAATCCAGAGATGCAATTTAGAGTAGATTACAGTCACAGTCTCCTCAGTTTATAGCTACAGTCTCCTCAGAAGTAAATGGGCAGAAGAGGCTCCCCGGGATCCCTGTTTACAGGAGGGCTCTATTTGCAGCAAGGTTTCTGGGATCTAGTTGGCATTCTCACAGACACCAAGTGCCCACAACACTATAAGAACCTTAAATCAGTAGAGAAATTACCAGTCTCTGAGGCAGAGACACACTCTGTAACCAAAAAAGCAACCATAAAATTACTATCTTCCACAAGGAGGTCATAGCATGGGGTCAGGTTTCTGTTGTAAAACACTGTTTTAAGATGAAGTGCAAAGGCTTAGTTTCCTTGTGCAGATTCCTTTTCATATCTATATTTTTTTTTAACCAGGCCACTCCTTCAGCTGGTTTAAGTTCTCTGTCAGGCTGACACAGTCACAAGCACAACGTGTGAAAGAGCAGTGGTCTGATTGCCCTTTTCACCAGGCAGGGTAGACATAGCTCAGCCCAACTGCATGTGTTAAAACTACTTGCTAAACTCGTCTTTAAGCTTGAAACCAATTAGTTTTGAGATAAGGTCTTTATTCACTTTGGTTAGTGATAGGATAAATCCTAAACACTACTGCCAGCACATTATTTTCTTCCTTTCTTAGTGATTTTCATGCTTTATACCACAGCAGTATTAAGTCTTGCAAACAAGATTCTGACCACTGGCTTTACCAGAATAAAGATCTTTTCAGCTTCAGCTGGTTTCATGTTTACTGTGATCTCAAAGCTGAAAACCAGTAAGCTTCCTGCACTATTTCAGGAAAGCAAGACTAAATATATAGAAGCTGTAGATCAACCCATTGGGCACATTCAAGACAAAATTGCACATTTCCAGTGTGTTTTCCACAAATCAGCTGGAGACACCAGCTTAGGGCTGATCTTGGCCAAGAGCAGATGTTCTCCCTGGCAAGATCTGCCTCCTGCCATTCTGGCACTGAGCAGGCAGGAGGGAAGGACAATTTTCAGCAGAGGAATTGATTTCACTCCATTACCTGTCTGCCCCACGCTCCATGTAGGAGCTCCACCTTTCCTGTTGCCGAGTGCCTGCTCCTTGGGCTTTGCCATGTACCATGGATGCTTCCACCTCATCAGCTGTGCAGCAGGTCCTCTGAATTCTCTCCATCCCTCACTTTTGGATGGGTGTCCCCCTAGGCTCTAGTGCAAAGGCGGGGGGATGTGCAGAGGCAGGTTACTGCCTCCCTGCCCCAGCTGCATCAGCCGTTATTAGTTCACTGTAGAAACCACAGCAGTTCCTGCCACACCACTACCTTGGGAACCCTCTGAGCCAAGTGTTAAAGTGCTCTTAACCGAGGGGTTAAAGCGGTTTCTATGTCCTGAGCTACTGACTCACCTTCTCCAGGCAGCACAGAGAGCTCAAAGGCCACTTACAGTTTGAGCTTTGGCTGAATCAAGTTAGCTAACAAAGACTCCAAGCTAATTCTCATTCCTTTGTTAAAATAGGGACTTTTTCATTCTCTTTCTCTGGGATGATCTGGCATTCACCATTCTATATGATCAGAGCAAAGATTCTCAGGAAGATCAGCATCAAAGGGGAAAAATTTAAGCTAAGAGCCTTTAACTTCCACTTACACAAAATAAAAACTCAAAGGTACAAGTCTCAGCCTGTAAACACTATCCAGACTCACTGTAAGGGTTTCTTTCTGGTCAGAAGAGCTGTAGTGTACAGCTGGATGAAGGTCACAAGGAAGCATGGGACAGTGTGGAGCAGACTGATTGGGTTCATGTCTTCTCATACCAGAAGCATAATCACTGTGTGCAAAGTATGTTGACATTACTAGGGGAATTTGAAAAGGCAACGGTGAAGGCAGACAGTAAAGCAGCTCTGCAGATCCTCATGGAAAACTCCTCCCAAGCTGAAAGGGACCGGTAAGAGCCCAAAAGGTTTCAAACAAGAACAGCAGTACTGCTGGCAGTGGCTGAGCACAGACAGAGTAGTGACAGCAGTGACTGCTACACTGCCTGCATTGCCCTTGAACAAGAAGAACATGCAGCACAGCACAAAGGACAGAGGCATGAGGAGCACAAAGAGCAAACCAGGAAACAGATCTTTCCAGCCACATTTTGGGGGGAATGAATGCATGAGAGGACATGAGCAGATTAATTTGTTCAGTGTGCACTTAGATGACTCTGTTCCCTTCCATCTGGTCTCTCACACTTTCCCTTAATTCATTTCTTAATTTGTACTGCTAATGCAGCACTGTTTCAGAGCACAGGGCTGTTTTTGTCTCTCCTTGCCTTACAGTTAAGCCCCCCCCACCCTCTTCCCCAACTTTAATCTTTTACTCTTGTCTCCCTTCTGTTCTCTCACTTGGGCTGGTGTTGATTTTGAAGTCAGATGAGCTGAAAGTTATTGTAAGGGAAAAAAAAAAACCACAAAAAAAGAACAAGGTTAGGGACAAGGACACACTCCTTTTCTCTTTCAGCAAGACAGATTTATGTCAAAGGACCCTGGTTGTAGAAATGCACCCATAGGCTCTGCTGTTCCCCAAGTAAGTATACTGGCAACAGCTCTGCAGCTAGGAAATGCTGATGGACATACCTGTGATAAAACTTCTGCTCTGCTCAGGGGAGAGAAGTTTCCACTGAGCTGAGAGTTCTCACAGCTAGCTGACAGAACTATAAGAAAACACTATTTAAGAAATGGTCCCATGTAACTAAGCCTTCAGAAAACCAACAGGGGTGGTTTCTCTTGTGAAAGTGATCCAGAATTTCACAATTTACATTTGATTGCTCAAGCAATCCTAATTCCTTATGGGTTGGCTACCCAAAGTCATCTCGGTATCATTCTCCCCACCCCAAAGTTCAGACTAGACACTTCTGTGCTTAACCATGTCCTAGCTGCCTTGAACAGATGATTTCCAAGCTGAGAACCCATCTCCTGTCTCAACCTAGTTCAAACCAGCTCCCTGGAACATTGTCATCGAACACTGAGCTAGTGAAAAGGCAAAATACCTAGCCAGGGGATGTCAACCTCAAAGTCGGGTTTGCTAGTTACTCCCAACCCCACAGGTGCTAAAGGTGCAAACATATCTTAGGAACAGCAGCAATGTAACCAGGCTTGATATATTTGCACTATACTAAACCACCCACGCAATTTAGGAAAGGACAAAAGGATTATCAATTATTGTAGCTTTTGTAATCCTTCCCTTTTCAGGTGTACAGACTCTTCAATTTATTCTTTCTCCTCAAGAAATTCCCATATTTCTGGCAATTACAAGTCAGGAGGCAAACACAGGTTGCAGTGGCCACAGTGAAGCTGACTACAGGACAAATTTTTCCCAAACAAACATAAAAGGCTTATAAAGCAAATAAACTGTGATTTAGAGCTGTCACATACGCACACCTCTGCATTTTTTTTTCTGGACAACTTTGTTTGGAAGTCTTTCTAGTCTATTCAGGATTTGAATGTCCAATTTTCTTCCCAAAGTTACATTAGCTGTGCTTTTACAAGCTTGGCTTGAAGCCCATTATTTGCTCTTTATGTTTCCAACCACTCTTGGCTTCCTTCGACTTTTTCCTCTGACTTAATTGGTATTTGTACTGGTCCTGCTAGCACTGACAAACTCCATCTGTAAATCAGCAATGATTTTATACTTTTTAGATCATTATTGAAAACGTCTAATACCATCAGGCCTCTTGCAGAATACCTCTGAAAACACAGCTGTTTAATGATGATTTCCTTTGATAACTATTTTTGAGGTCTGTTGTTATCCAGGTCTTAATCCATTAGTTCATTCTTTGCTGGAGAGTCAGGGAGACTTTTGTAATCAGACCAACATCAGAAATGCCTCTTTTTCTGTGGAGAAGTTTAAACATGAGATATATTTGCATTTAGTGTTTTCAATCACATTTGCTATCTCTGAAAAATAAATCAAGAAGAAATAATTAGTTGGAAAATGGATCAGATAAAGGACGTATTGCCTTCCCAATCCAATACTCATCATCCATTCCATGGCTATCAAATACAAGCCAGGAAGATTAGTTCTTCCAGTTCCCCTTTGCAAGGTTGTTCCTAACCTTCAGGGACGTCAGGCTTTAGAAGTCTCTTAACTTGCCCAGATTTAATCAATATTCACTCAATTTTTAAGAATACTTTTTTCACCTAAACCTTCTATGAGCCTCCAGCCTCCAGAAATAAATGGAGGGTGTTAACAGTGCTAACATACATAATACAAAATACAGCCTGTTTT
>VXBZ01008785.1:64315-93195 GCA_013399135.1 Heliornis fulica | reverse complement strand
CCCCACAAAAAAAAAAAAAAAAAGAAACCCATGCTGGGCTTTTTTGACTTTTATGCTGCTAAGTCATCTGACTTGGTAAACAAAAAGGCTTTCAGGAATGCAAGGACAAATGAAAAGGTCTGTCAGTACTTGAAACATTTCCCACCCGCCCCTCCCTTATAAATGCATTCTCTAGCCGAGTTACAAAGTTAAAAGGAAAACATTCCTTGAAGTTCTAGCTGCAGACTCTTATAGGTGGACTAGCTACCTTCTAGGTTGCAGATTAGTATGCTTGCTTGAGGAGACCATATGAACTCATAGGTTTGTTTCCATCTGGGCTTCGTAATTTCATTTTTGATGCATTTATTCCTGTTATCCATTTTGACAGTGCTATCCATTTCTATGATATTATTCTGAAAGCTACTTTAAGTCTTATCCTCTACAACAAAACCCAAAAGGATTCGATCAAACCTTTTATTAAAACTTGATTACTGGGCAGATCTATTCAGTAATCTACGTTCAACTGATGTAAAACTAAATTGAGAACAGTTCTAACCACTGCCATAATGCTCGGATATTGCACTGACAATAGCATCTTTCCCATTGCCTGGGATATCCCTAGTGTTCTACTGTGTTGAAAATTAGTATCACCAATCATAGATCTTCTCAGTATTTGTCACATTTATTTTCAAATTATTATAAAACTTTATTACCTCCCCAAATGTTAATCTACAGAACATGCTACTTATAGTAGAAAACAGAACAGCCCCTTTGAATTGTGCTTTGCCTTGCTAACTTTAGATTTTCTCCTGACATCTTTACTTTCTCTAAATAATCTTCCACGATTCACTGCTTGTGAAAGTTCTCCATTTCCTCCTTCACTTCCTTTCAATTAACTTGCGTTAACTTCTGTTGCCTTCACTGCCTGATTGAACTAGCTAGTCATACTCATTCTTGTTTTTAGAGTTTTTTTATATATACACACTCTAGCATATATATACTGTCCAGTGTATATATATACACAAATATATACAGATCAGTATATATATGCATATATCCAATCCTCTGAATTGGCAATCTTCATTCATATTCCCTTTTTCCCCCATCAGATTTTTCCATTCCATGCTGGAAAAATCACTGTTCCATAGAGAGAAGTCATCCAAAGAGCAGTGATTAATTCATCATGTATATACAGCTCCAAACCAGAGTTACTACCTCTTGTTCAGTTCAGTACCTTTTATGTTAAAATCTATATATTTCAGAAAGTTTGCAGCTTTTTACTGCTGTTTGAGATCAGTATCATGATTTCCCCAGACTGAAGCCCCTCCCCTACATAGTCTAAAAAACCATGTAATGCTTCTGCCCAGGAAGGTATTCATACTGATCACTGATACAATCTCTTGCTCTGTAGCATCCTGAGCAGAATTTCTTCCTTGACCACATTAGTATTTTCATCCAAATTTCAAGGGACAGCTGACAGTATTTAAAATACAGATGTCCTGAAACTGAGGAGAAGCCTTTCAAACCCGTTTCTTACAGTCCCTGTGAACAAGAATGCTAGGAAACAGGTGTCTCGCCAAAACACTCCTTAGTAATTCCTTTCTGATGAGAGGATGTGCCCTTTTTATGCCTCTGTGCCTCATTTCAAGGTGGAAACTCTTCTACTAGCTGATAGATGACACCTGTGCTGGACTCCCCCGTGATGAACCTCTCGGTTGCTGCCTCTGGAAAAGATACTGCAAGAGGCATTTTCAAAAACACTGCCCTGTGTTTTCTTCCCCCTCCACGTACAAACTGTGGTTTCTTGCTATCATTGCACCAGTTTTCATTAGGCACTTGCAAGGCAACTTGCATTTTCTGCAGGTCAGCCCATTCTGACACCATCACCATCTCTTCTGCAATGAGCTCATTTCTTCAGTTTCCTCCTGTCTCTTCAAAATCCCACTTTCTACAAGAAGGCCCTTTTGCTCCTCTTTGCTAAATCAGTTCTCAGCATCTAATTTTCTTCCCTGTGATTCCTCACCTCACTAGAAAAAGGCATCTCCATTCATGCGTTACATGTCATTTTTTGGAACATAACTTTTTAAAGACTGGTTTCAAAGCTATTCTTATCTCCCTCCTCAGCAGAGGCAAATTATTTCTAAATTTCCAGCTTCACACATGACTGCAGAAACTAATGAGCTAACCTCCTTCTGCCAGACTTCACTTTAAATTTTGGTGTACGTCAAACTGAGAAAATGCTTCTTCCAATCAGATGCCATTCGTTACATTCTACAAAGTTAAAAACTCAGGAGAGCTCTATTTTACCATTTTATTTAGTTTCAAAGGGGAAAAAAATCAGACGTTGGTTCCCTGTTGTCATAACAATGAGAGATGAGAGACTTCCACGTGGTACTGAACAAGAAACCGTCAAAACAGTGGAAACTCTTCTCCCTAAGCTTCTCGCTCAGTTTAAAGGCTAAGTTTCCGCCCAGGTCTCTCCCCAGTTTACTGCTTCTTGCCCTTTTGTCCGAATTCCCGCTCCGTGTTTAAAAGCCCCACGCACAGCCGGGACCTGTCGGCAGCAGATAGATGGTCCTTATCTCGCCGGAGATGCTGTGAACTGCGGGCAAGCCACCCCGACGGAGGGGACAACGACCGACACTGAACTAGGCAGTGTTCCTGCCCTGCGTGGCTGCCGCTGCGGCGTGCGCCGCGCTCCGGCCCGTCGCAAAAGGCGAGCGAACCCCCAGCACCAGGCGCGGATCTCGGAGGAAGGCGGCTGTGCAGCGAGCACGCCCCTGGCTAACGCCGACTGCCCCCCCGGTGCCTAGGACCGCGGTTAAGGCGAGAGAGCTTGCCAGGGGTGCCGGGTGGGGAATGCCCCGCTCCCTTACGCTCTCCCTATTCTGGCCCCGAGCCCACGCACCGAGAGCCCCCTCCCCACCCAGCACAGCTATTCTGCCACGCTCGGAGCTATCGTTTTCCCCCGCGGTTCCCTCACAGGCAGGTTTGGCTCTTCCCCACCCCGCTCTCGCGCTGTCCTTTGAGCTCGGCACCGGCGCTGCAGGCTGCAGCCGGGGTGTCACCGCCGGCTCTGCCTCTGCGCGGTGAGGGAGGGAATCCCTTGCACTGACGCGGCCAAACTTCTGCCAGACGCCGGCGCGGAGCCTCCGCTCCCGCCCGCCCTGCTGCACCGCCCGGGGACCCGCCAGACCGCGGCCACCTCCGGGCTCCCCAGTCCCCCCAACCCCTTCCTCGGCACCCCCGGTCGCACGTTGACATTGTCCTCTCAGACGCGGCCGGGCGTCCAAAGGCTTGAAGCCGATGTCGGCCGGGGGAGGACTGCGGCAAGGCTGCACCCATCCAGGCGAGCCCCCACCGCGGAGCCTTCGCCCACCGCCGGCAGCGCTCCGCGGGCGCGGATAGAGGGAAGCGCCGCCCGGGGATGCCGCAGCTCCCCTCTGAGTGGCAAATCTGGAGGAGCTCCTCATGAATATGCACAGCCTCCCCCGAGCGCCGGCCGCGGGATGCCGCCACCCTGGGGGCGCCCCCGCCGAGCCCTGCCCCACCCCACACCCCCGCGGCCCTCGCCGGGGTCAGGGCTGCTTCTGGAGGTAGCGGTTCGCTGCTGTCCTTACCCTTTGGCTCGTCCATCAGTGCCGGTTCTAGCTCCCTCCTCCCGCTCAGCCTCTGCCGGCTCTGAGCTGCCTTAGTGAGAGGTTCTCATGAAAATGGGCTTTTCAATGGACTATGGGTTATGGGAGGGGTTAAACTACATGACTCAATCCATCTAACTTGCAGACTGAGTCCTGCTTTCTTTAAAGCACACGGTACCTCAGAGTTGCTGTGTTACCACCGCCTCGGAGTCCTCCACAGGATCAGGGGTCCCGCACAGCTGGGGGAAGCAGTGAGCACCTGGGGGGCTACAAGAGGGAACGGCCACCGCTGGCTCTGCTAGGGCCGTGGTCTGCAGCTGGATTGCATTGCTGGCTCCAGGGAGGAGATGTCATCTTGGCTACAGAAAGAAAGTATTTGATATTATTTATTTATTTTAAAGTTGCATAAGGCTGAGCAGATACCATTTTCATCAGTGATCTCAACTGTCCTGAGAAGAGAGAAACATCTCCATTTCTATATGAGGTCAAACCCACCGAAAAAAAAAAAAACCAACAAACTGAAGTATGACAGGAAATAAGTTTGCAGTAACTGCTGATAAGTCCCCTTCTTTTACCTGCCCCATAGAATGAGCTCACACCTCCAGCTGCATCTCCTGTGAAACTTCAGGAAAAAAACAGTTTTTTACTTTGTCAGGAAGGCCTGAAGTGAACCCCCCCCCTTCACTTTTGACCCTGCTCAGCCCCCATGCACCTCCCAGGATGACTCCATGCAGATAAACACAGGACAGCACTGGAGGTGGCTCAGCAACTTTTCTATGTAGCCTCTGACATTCATGCTCTTTCCAGGCACCACATCTCCACTGCAGATCTGTCAGCCTCCCACTCCAAAAGGAAGCTGCCAACCACCCTGGTTTGTTCACTTCCTTCTCAGAGCAGTGTCCACCAGCTTCCCAGCCCTTGAGTCTCTTCCCCCTCCCCATATGCTTTTCATGCTGGTTACACAGAGGATGAAAGTCACTGCAGCAGAGGACACCACCACCACCTGCAGCCAGCTGCCATACCCTTCCTGTGTCAAAGCCTGGTCTGTTCTCAAAGGCATCTCTTATCAGCTCACCCTACAGCTGGAGAAGTGGACACACTGCCCTGCAGCTGGACACTATCCAGCTCTGTGCTCACCTCCAGCACCCAGAGATATTGCCCTGAGGAGAGGCAGGAAAAGCAGGGTCCTGATGCTAGGTCCTGAAGAATCACATCTGGATATAGGGTTTCACATCCTCTCCCCATCACTGCAGCCCCAACACAAACAAAAACCAGTTCTTCACCAATGAACATTGACCTATCCTGCATTACTGCTATCTGATAAGACAATACCCTTTTTATAATCTAAAACCAGTTTTATTTTGTAGATTTCTATTTTCCTATCTACAGAATTAAGGGGCTAGTGAATTAAATTTGCAAGTTATTGTCAGCTTTGATTCAAAAGCTCAGGGAGCAGTGTGAAGGGGGGACTGTGCTTGTCATCTTGGTCAGTACCATTGGTCTGGGCAGCTCAAACAAGGGAGAAAACTGACCTCACCTCCAGTGATAATAGGCCAACATTTTTAAAAGAGTTTAGTATGGCAAAAGTAATTGTTTTGGTCACCTTGATACTCGTTCTTGTAAAAATAAGAATTTTAGTCAATAACAATGTTCAACTTGATAAATATAACTTTGAGAGGGTTTGGTATAAGAAATAGTAACTACAGAGATTTATCAATAAGTAGTACTATTAGACTTCAAAAAACCCAACAAAGCAAGACTGATAAAGGTACAAGCACTTACGTGCCAGTCACAGACTGACTTCTGCAAAGATGACTTGCTGGTAGATTGTCAACACAGGAAACGAACCAGTTCTATAAAAGATGCCACACCTAATATGAATTAAATCCCACTAATTGGAATTTGGGACTGATTTTCAGCTGGCTCAGCTTAGACCTGCTGTCTCTATAGCTAAAAAAACATTCAAGCTGAGGTTATCAAAGGGCTCACCTAATGGCAGAGGAGTCCAAATTTTACAAGCAGAAGATAGATACAAGCCCCCTCATAGACCAACAGACATGGCTCCAAGCCATGTCTCACTCCTCTTATGGATACTCAGGCCTATTTTGCATCCTTTAAAATTGTGCCTGTACCTGACAAACTGCAATTAGCTCTTTTATACAAGTCTGCAAGTGGTTTGTTTCTTGGGTTTGGTTTTTTTTTTTTTTGAGGAAATTCAGGTTTAAGCTGAGACAGATGAAATCTTTATGGTGAAGGATGGGTTATCATTAGTCAGTGACCATGAAACACACAGCAGTGTTTTCACACTAGAGGAACTTGTCACCTGGAGTGCATGGCTGGGTGGGCAAGGGTTGCTGTGAACTCTGACAGTTAATATTTTCTACACCTAAACACATCTAGGACCTTCACAGAGCTGCAGCAAATGGATTTCTGAGTTGAGGAGGATCTGCTTTAAGTGATGGACTGATAAACACATGTATAACAGCTCCTGCAGCTACAGGAGCAGACGATGATCTTGCACACTTCTGCAGACATTTACAATTTAGGTGTAAGAGAGATAAATCAACTTTCCCCCTTTGTGACAAAGGAGGGGAGGAGTGGACTTTGTAGCCTCATGTGATATGGGATGCAGTTCCTCTTCCACAGAGGGTCAGATCTGGATTTGCAAGAGCAGTCTGTTTCTGCTCAATGATATCTTTGCCTTCGAGCAAATCTCAGACTACAATCCACAAACCATCAAAAGGTAATACAGAATTCTGTCCAGTCATTGCCATAAGAAAGAAAACCAAACAAACCCAAGGACAAAAGAAAAAGCAGCCCTGGAGGCAGGCATTTGTACTCAGAATAGGCTCCAGACAGTGTGAGGAGGAAGCTTAAATACAGAAATACAGAAAGAGGAAACCAGGATGTAGTTTCCACAGACTGAGCAGGGAGTAAGAACAGCAAAACAAGGCAGTGCCACTCTTCTCCTCAGGCAAAAGCAAGCATTCTGTGAAACTTTGGAGTGTATTTTAGACATGTATCATCTTCCTTGCCATAGTAAGAGCTTAGTCTCAAACATTTGCTCTTTTAAGTCTAGACAAGTGTGTTTGAATGTCTCTGAACCCATGAAATTTCATAGACATCTAGAATTTGCTGTTTTCCAGGCAACGCATGCTGCCTTTGGGACACACGAGACTGAGCACTGGGACACTTTAGCTCCATTTTCAGTGAACAGGAGACAGAAGGAACCAAGATAATAATGCTGGAGTCCATGGCCAAAACCCCTTGGCTTTAAGATGAATGAAGGGAGTCAGGGAGCCTGGGAACAAACCTACAAGCATTAGAAACAAGTGGCTTGTTTCCACAGAAAGAACTGGTATGAAAACATCTGAAATGTTTTAAACAGAAACAGGCCATCCCATCACCAAGTCTCAAAATGTCATCTGTGTCTGTGTTGGCTTAGGGGCATGGCCTGGGAGTATGTATTTAGATGAGATGCATCACTGTTTAAACAAGAGAGTGGAGTGAGCCTCAAGAAACTTTGTGTGTAAACACTGGCCTTGGTGGAGATAGGCTGAACATTTCTCAGGCTTTCCTAGACATTTAGTCCCAGTGTGCTGGTTCATGTCACCACCTACCAGCCAGCAGCCATAGGGGAAGGTGGGGGGAGCAGCAGGTACCCAGTCCTCCATCTTCAGTATCTCCCCAGCATATAAACAGCAAAGGTCTCCAGAAAGACTGAAATGACATTAAATTGCTGGGACCAGAAGGAGCAGAATTCCCTGCAAAAGTAGGTTGATCCGAGCAATTAGGACAGCTTCCTTCTGGAAAGGAAGCCAGAGGAGAAGGGTAGGGCATTAGATAAAATACAAATAACCAAAGGCATTAATGGTGCAGAATTATATACATATTTTCCCCTCAGTTTTAAGCTCCTTGGCACACTCATCCCACACGGCAATCACCTCAGATTCCACAGTCTTCACAACACAGTTGGCCAAGTCTCCCCTCCACATGTCCTGGTTCCTCTGCAATAGCTGAAGTGCTTAATTTAGATACCCAAAACACTTCCTTTGTAAAAACCAAACCTCTTGGATGACTCCTGAAGAAACAGAAATGAGCAAAAAGCTATATAATATTTGTCTGCATGCACTGGTCATCGTTTTTATAGCATGCAATTCTCTTAAAGGAAAAAAATTACTTTTGGTATTTAGGTACAAAGAATAGATGACCTTCAGCTCCATTTTACTGCAAACAAGTATTGCTCCTTAACCTTAAACTTATGAAACACATTATCTATAAAATGACTTGAGTTCCTTCATTTTAGTTCCTTGTCTTTGCAACTGACTCAGAGGATGTTTCTCTGCTTTCTCTATAGCAGATCTTGTCACCTAAAACCTGTGTACCACCTCTAAGATAACACCTTTTTTTTAGTGCATTTCTTCACTTAGAGACATCATTAAACATGCCTGTTGCCTCTATTGCACAGCCCCAGTCCAAGTCCCTTTCATTTCTTTGTTGCTTCTTGCATCTGACTATCTGTATTGCTGGTTCCTCTTCCATTTTAATGTGATTTCCTCAGAGACCCTGATGCTATTTTGTTTTGAACTGCGACAGATAAGGCCAGCTAGCATGTCTGTTACTCAACCACTACCCTGTCATTATTTCTACTGGCCGTTTTCTTAATTCACGTTAAGGTTTCATAGCCCTTGCCCATCTCTAATTTTTGTGATGCAGGGACTGTAGTGCTCTCAGGTTGATATGCAGACACATCTGCATATCAACCTGATAATTATTTACTAGTTTTGTGTAATTGCTACAAAAATAACACAGAAATAATGATGTTCATTGAAGCTGTCAAAAAAAAAAAAAAGAGTTCCTGTTTTGTTTGTAGAGGTGAATCAGTTTTCTAGTTTTTTGGTTTTATTCCTCTAAATAGTAACAGCTGCTGAAGAAAAAAATCTATTTTTACAAAAGAAATGAAACAATTTAACATCCTTATTGCTAAAAGATCCACAAAACTTCTGCTGAACCTGCAAACAGATTCCAATGCTCACCCTCTGAATAACAGAAGCAACATGATCGATGGGCACTGAAGTGTCATTTGAAAGGAGTAGTACCAAACGCTCCACACCTTAAAGTACTAACCTACTTTACATATTCATTTGCAAATTATCTGTTAGAATCAACTCCATAACAGGCTTGCAATACCATATTCTGTAGGTTCAACATACTTTCAATATTATTACCTCAAAATATCATTGAAGATTCTATTACTACATTTATTTAACTTTACAGAGATCTATTAACATTCTATAAGAACAACTAACACTTAGTCTTTTTTTTATACTAAAGCGTAGATCTTAAAAGTG
This sequence comes from Heliornis fulica, assembly GCA_013399135.1. Taxonomy (NCBI): domain Eukaryota; kingdom Metazoa; phylum Chordata; class Aves; order Gruiformes; family Heliornithidae; genus Heliornis; species Heliornis fulica. The sequence continues at coordinate 84,227 of VXBZ01008785.1, read as the reverse complement.
CATCGTAAAAAGATAAAATGTCATTGTTTACTACTGAGCTACCTGTTAGCAAAACATCAGTTGCTCCTTCTGCTCTGATTATTTCATGCACCCAATATTTTAACTATGTCAGCTATAAATGTTTCAAACTGAGTTTCAGAGACTCTTCATTTTACTTGGTACTTTCAGTAAAGCCATCACAGACAAAACATAGGCAGTGCCCCACCCTAGAAGTCTGCTTCTCAGATCACTAGTCATACTTACACAGCACATTGGTACTTCTCTGCTGGAAGCAGAGCTCTGTTTTCCTTCCAATCAATTGGGAGTTTAGTTATGAAAATTATTTGTCTTTTAGCAAATATACTAGTGTTGGTGGTATATCCAATTACTTTGATCTTTTTATTCTTTTGGTTTGCATCTTTTAGTATCTTTCATTTTATTTGATAATAGCCTACCAAAGCAAAAATTCCCAACTTTCTGATGCTCCCACAGGGCAGGGAGCCCTTCCTGACCACACAGGACAGATCTCAGCAACAGCCAACAGTCACCTTATCTCTTATATATCACTTTTCATCTTATGGGGTCACCAAGAAAATAAAGGAACATTGTAAAGTGCAAGTGAGGCTTAAGAAAAGGGATTTCACTAAAAGAATAGAAAAAACCAAAATACCCACCAAACCTAATACCCAGAAAAAAAACCACCAACTGTCAAATCTCTAAGAGGATATAACAAGAGGAAAAAAAATCCACAGTATATTCCATGAATTGATAAAGGAAGACAATGAGTATCAGTTGCCCTGTCTAACAAAGAATTTCAAAATACCTCCCAAACTTAGTAAGTTACAGAAGAAAAATAAGAAAAATTCATTAGCAACATACATACAGGCCTTGGATAATCATTATCTTAACACTGAGGAAAGCATACAGTTTTATTACTATCTCCTCTGTTTGGATTTTATTACCAAAATTAATTTTTTGTCCTCTTAAATATTATTATGCAACACCTTGGTACCTAAGACAAAAATACACAAATCACCCCAAAGCAATTACATTTAAAAAAGAACCATATATATTTAGATCAGATTAAGTCAATTTTATATTTTTCAAAATGATAGAAGTAGACAGAATGTGGAAAATACACATAAAATGAAAAAGAATAACTTAAAAAAATACTTTTCCTAATGTCTGAATTAAGCCTGACTACCCACTCACCCTCTGTTGAGTGATTTGTTCTTTAATAAGTGAGCATCCACAGAGGAAAACCAGTGGCAGCACATAGACACATTGTCCATCAGATATCACTCAGTCACTCGCAGAAGAGAAGTTGACTGCATCCAGAGGGACTATCTAAAGATATATTAAAAATCCCAAGCATCTCTAATTTGCATCTGTTTGTTAACCATAGCCATAAATATACCCATGATAATTCAGCCCACCTGCTTTGCTGTGTTCTAGAAGCATAACATGTTCTCCCTTCCAACAGAGTGACAGAAAGTAGGCTTTGCTTTGGAAAATAATTGAGTACCACTGTGTTGGGCTATTCACTGTCCTTTATGGACTGAGAAACCACAAAGCCTTCATAACAAAAAACCTGCTGCCTGCTTTACACCCCACCTAATTTCAGTACATGCCTGCACTGTATGTGTGCACATCCATGAGCACCACGGAGAACTATCTATAGATATGCGAGTTCCTGGATATTTTCAGACTTGCTTTCAGATTCTCACTATGAGATTTTTCTCCATGCGAATTTATGTATGCCTTGCATGACTTTGGATACAAGTATTTCAGTGTGGTCATCTATCTTTAGTCTCTAGGAGGTTTCACATTCTCTTTTCTAGTTTTGCACTGACAAAAACAGGGAGAAAAAAAAGCCAGACTTCAAAATCATCCTGAACTTTAGAAAGTGGAATATCTTAGTTTACTGGTGGTTGACAATCATTACTTCTAAAGCTCTAATATTTTTGATTTATATAAAATCTTGTTCACCCCATTTCAATTCTCATTGAATTATAAGAAAGAATTAAGTAAACATTTATAGTAAAAGGGGATTTTTTGTACTTGCACTGGTTTATAAATTTAGACAAAAGGCTAAATCTAATTATTTCCAGCTGCATCAAGCTTCAAACTCTTTCCTAAATTGCAAAACTGACTTGAAACTTATGAAATACAGGACTTGTGCATACATTTACAAAGGAAAACCAGTTTGGGATCCATTATTCATGTATATTAACTACATCACAAAAATGGTTTTCCAATTGTTCCAATGCTCTTATCACACTTCTCTTTTCCACCACCAACTCTAAGTGATTAACTTCTACACTGCGTTCCTTATCCAGTCTAGATCTATAATGGACAGATCTGCCCTGGCTTTTTTTCTGTCCCCATAGAGTATGCCTATACAACTTGAAATCGCATTTACCTTTCTCCTTCTTGAGCTGGTCTATATACCAAAAATGTATGCTTTTATCATTCAGCCCTCAGGAAGCAACCTTCATCCACTTTGTCCATGAGCACATCTCCAACTCCAGTTTAAACTGTCATTTGTATTGCCAGTGTTTTTCCTATGTAGTCTCAACAGCATATTTGCTTACTTAAATGTGTAAGTAATCCAGCAGTCTTGGTTCTAGGAATAGCCTTTCTACATCTCCCAGATCATTAGATGGACAAATCTTCTCAAATTGAAAGTGTTTATTTTTCCCTGAAGATAAATATCTGTTTTCCCTATTCTGTCATTAAATCATTAATTCTTCAAACCTTCAACCTGTCTGCCATGAGAGAACCAAAAGGTTTAATAGAATTTTATTTAATAAACTATTTGCTATACTAATTATTTCAGTATTACAGTATATACTGAGACAGTTATTTCAGCATTTCCCCACAGCATCCTCTGGAAAAAGAAAGTTACAAAAGGGATAACATTCTGTGGGTAAGTATGGAAAAAAAAAGATTTATGTCTGAAAATTGTTCCCTACTGAATAGATTAACAAAGCACTAGGAAAATATGGTTGTCTTAAGGAATTACTGCATGAGTTTCTTTTCTAAGCAAACAATTGCATTTCAAACACTCTTTCACAACCCCGTTTGCTAACACTCACAAATTCAGTACCTTAACTTGCTTAGTTACAAATTAGCAGGCTCTGAAATCAGTTCTTATTTGCAGACAAGATCCTGTTTGTACAGTGCTAGTCTTTTCCAAGTATGCTTGCTATGCTTGGAGTAAAGAATTACTAGTTATCAGATCCTGTTGGCTATATTCCCACCAGTATTTTGTTCTATGATATAATGGCATTGAGGAAGAGTTGGAAGGGATCTTGAAGATCACCTAGTCTCACTCCCCTGTTACAGGCAGGGACAGACTCTACTAGACCAGGTTGCCCAAAGTCCCATCCAAAACACCTAATCTCAACCTATCCTCTTCCAGCTCAAGGCCATTTCCCCTTGCCCCGTCACTCCATGCCCTTGCACACAGTCCTTCTCCAGCTTTCCTGTAGGCCCATTCAGGTACTGGAAGGCTGCAGTAAGGCCTGCCCAGAGCCTTCTCCAGGCTAAAGAAGCCCAACTCCCTCAGCCTGTCTTCATAGGAGAGGTGCTCCAGCCCTCTGATCATCTTTGTGGCCCTCCTCTGGACTGTCTCGAGCAGGTCCATGTTCTTCTTATGTTGGGGGCCCCAGAACCAGATGCAGTATTGCAGGTGAGGTCTCAGCAAAGAAACAAAATCCCCTCACCTGCTGTTTCTGATGCAGCCCAGGACATGGTTGGTTTTCTGGACTGCAAGCATATGTTACTGACTCAACTACCAACATCCCTGATCCCTTCTCCTTAGGGTTGCTCTCAATCCATTCTCAGCCCAGCCTGTGTTTGTTTGGACTGCCAGGACCTTGCATTTGGCTCTGTTGATCTTCATGAGGTTCACATGGGTCCATCTTTCAAGCCTGTCAAGGTCTCTCTGGCTGGTATCCCTTTACTCCAGCACTGTACCTTACAGCTTGGTTTCACAAGCAAATTTCCTCTGAGCTCAGCTGTGTTTGCTGCAACAACTTTACTCTGCAGAAAATGAAGCATGCTAAAAATATAACCTGTAGGTACAATCTTAATTATGCTTAGGTTAAAAAGATTTAGTAACCTTGGAGATAGAAAACAGTGTAGAAATTATTATTTTTAGCATCAAGGAACTTCTCCAAGCAACAATACCACACAGTGTAAAAATATACCAGGTCAGTACACTTTGGAGATTTCAGATGTTTCATTCTCTTATGGGCTAAACTACAGTACTATTAAGCTAAACTATATTACTCTGGATCATTTTTTTGTTTGTTTTGGCAGTTTACACTTCATATGACTAAAGAAATTACACAGGCATGCAAAGATGTATGGGAACTTCAAGCATACCCTCTTCACAAACTAAGTTTGACTGAAGAAAATGGAGCTTTGCACTAGCTTTCAAGACAACCATCCACTGTTTTAAATTTAATTTACCATATCCAGATCAGAAGTTCCAAGTGGCAGCCCTATCTTGAATTGAAGCAGACAGTAATTTCTCCAGGGTTCCATGTTTTTTGTATCTTAAATACATCTTAAAGTCTTCAGGCTGTAGTCGCAGGCAGAAGTAGCCTCAGCAAAGTGCTATGGCATCAAAAATCCATATTATTTAGTCCTATTTAAGCATATTTGTGTACTGACAGTCCCCCCAGTGCTCCTCTTCTGTTTTTTCCTGTTATAAATATATCAAACTGGTCTGTTGGAGCAAAGGCAGCAGCATGTCAGACTTCTCCATCTCCTCACTGGGTAACAAGTCCAGGTATGTGACTGAAGGAAGAAATAATTGAAAGCTCTGTGTAGATAGTTATTTGTTAATTAAGAGCTTACATATATTGATAACAGTTTCATTTCAGTTAAGTCTGAGGGAGCTGTGTCTCTTTAGCTTGGAGAAGAGGAGACAGAGGTGACCCTTATCACCTTTTATAAATATGTAAAGGGTGAGTGTCAGGAGGATGGAGCCAGGCTCTTATCAGTGATGGCCAGTGATAGGACAAGGGGCAATGGGTCCAGGCTGGAGCATAGGAGGTTCCTTGTGAATGTAAGGAAAAACCTTTTCTCTGTGAGGGTGGCAGAGCACTGGAACAGGCTGTACAGAGAGGTTGTGGAGTCTTTCTCTGGAGATATTCAAAACCCATCTGGACATGTGCCTGTGTAACCTACTCTAGGTGATTCTGTTCTGATAGAGAGATTGGACTAGATATTTTGAGGTTTCTTCCAAATCATAACAATCTGTGATTCTGATAAATAAAAGGATAAATTCTTTTAATATAGTTGGAGATGTTCCTGACTTGATGGTCATCCAGGGAAATGAACTGCATAGTGATACTTACCTATGAAAAAAGCCCATACACTCAAAAGCTTCCTAACTCAGAGAAAATAAAATTGAGATTGAATACCTAGTTAAAAACTTATGTGAAAAATGCACTAAAGATTAATTAATAAGATTAGCAGAAGTACATGTGTGTATACCAGTCATTAAAAGCCTTCTCAAAAGGCTCACATTTATGGGCTCATTTCCCATGTAACACCAATTCATGTGCTGAACATGTGGTGAGATTTCCCCAAGTGCAGAGAGCAGGTCAAAATCTGCCCACAAAAAATCAATGTAAGCAGGGTGACAAAAAATGAACAACCCTGAAAAAGGCAGAGGTTGGCTTCTCCCTGGAGCTGTGCCACTGTACACTGCCACAAAAACTGGCAGACGTTTGACTGTCATAAGAAAACAGACTTTAAGACAGTTCAGTTGAACAGCAAAGCTACGTATTTAATATAGGAACAATAGGGTTCTTTGTAATAGGGAACAATGTTTTTCCTCTGAGAGCTGGCAGATTAGCTCCAGTCTGTTCTGCTTCTCTTTTGCTCTGACTGCTTTTCATTATTTTTTTTTTATACTTGTTTCAAGGAACAGTCTGGAATTCAGGGAAAAGCATTACCCACCACTGTGATACAAGCCTTCCTAGTAGTATGAAATAGGAAAATGCATTTTCCCAAAGCATCCTCTCACCTAAACTTACAGAGCTCCTGGAATAACTGGCAGGGGGCTACATTAGCATGTACAAACACTGCCAACCTCAAGCTGTTAGTCTTTTCTTCCACAGTTCCCAGTGCCACCCTTCAGCTCCTGCCTCAGCATTAATCTGTAATTTTTAGTGTTTCACTTTCCCTTGCTCCCTTCCCCCATCTATTGGTTGCTCTTTCCCTTTTAACTACTCCCTTCTCTCACTATCCTTTAGTAATTTTCTATTAAAAATAGGGAAAGAAAAATAGGGGTTTTTTTCCCAATGAGATTTTTTTTATCAGTTTTTAATCTATTTTCTTTCTTTGGAGAGGATTTAGGACATCTCTCATTTGTTATAACTGGTGTGCTTTTATGTCTAAAATTCTGAATGAAATGCTACTAAACTATGTTTAACACACAAAGGCTTGTTTTACTTAGGAAAAAACAGTAATAACCCTGCTTTAAATTGTTTCCAGATATAGCCTATGAGACTAAGTTAAATATGATGGCATTTACAGTATACCAGAGTACTGCATAATTATGTAGTAGTCTATCATCAGCGCTCTAAATGACTGCCAATAACTAAGGCCGGCAAGCATTTCACACATTTAGTATACTTAACTTTTGAAAATAATGGTAGCAGCAATAGACAGCTATGACAAACTGAAGATCTACTGCACAATGCACTATTTTATGAAGTGTTGTTTGGCTGCATTTCTTATATAGCATGATCTACAGACCTACAGTTAAAGATAATTAAAAACTACTTTGATTAAATGATTTTATTGGTCACCTCTACAAAGCCAACATTTACCAGCTTTAAGTTTTAGAATATTTCTTACTGTTCTAAGAACTTCATTCATTTAAACCACAGAATATTGTTCTGATCCTCGCTAATAATTAATTCTTTATTCAGAAGGGACCATTACAGCTGTTTATTTGTTAAATTTCTTTTCCTTGTTCTTTTTTCACTCCAAGGTGTGAATCCAAAAGTTCTGCAGACTGACCCTATTTCCAGCTGACTCTGAAGCACGGGAATGGCAAGATGCAGGAATGCAGTGCTTGAAATTGTTTAAACCTGCATCTGTACAAGTCTTAGTAAATGATACTTTTACCGGAATTCTTCCAGATAATTTTCTTCACCTTTTTCTCGTGGAAGTTGGATATTTATGATCCATTCCTTGAGTCTGATTTAATAAAAACAACTACCTACCATTAGTGTACAGGAGGGGAGGACAGATCCCCTTGCTGGCAATAGAGGTCACCTCTCCAGATTCACCCAGTTCTGCTTAAAATCCCTTTAACCTTCATACCCTCATTTCAGTATCACTTTCCAGGTGGTCTTCCATACCTTTAGCATCCTCATGATTCCAGGCTAACAGTTCTTGAATAAGTATCTTCCTCGAGTCCTTCTCTCAATTATCCATTCAAGAAGAAAAATCAGGAAATGTACCTTGCTCTAAGGAACTGCAATGTGACTATAAAAAGAAAGAAACAAGGATAAGACAAGCAACAAGAGAAATCCTGCAACAGAAAACCCTAATGCTGACCAGCCAAATGCCACCCCTCAGGCACTTCTCACCGAGTCCTGATCTAACTCCCTCAACTGCAATTCAAAAAAAATCTGAGTTCAAGAGCAATTCAGGACTTTGGCTGAAGTCCAGCACAAGGGTAAAATAATACCAGTCATTGAGGCTGGAGTTGGAAGCAAAACAAATGGCAGCCAAGTCACCTCCTTGAGTGTCACCATGTAGGACACCGACGGCATTAACTGTGCTGCCGCATGCCGCCGGGGACTAGAAGTCTGAACCCAGATTACTGTTGAAACAAACTTTTAAAAGCTATGAGATTCCATAAGAGAGCTTCTGTACAACAAAGCGTTCCTGTTGTAATATTATGTAATATTCAAGATTCTTAAGGAAAGAAAAAAGGCCATCAACAAAAACAAAAGGCAGGATTAAGCTGTTGTTTGATTGCCCATTTCTTTAGTTTTGTGATTGAGGATGTCTATAGACCTGCCTTATTTCCTCCACAGAGGAGATAAATACAACAAAATCATTGCCCAGATGGTGCAGGGGAATATTTTGATTTCTTGTGACTTGACCACATGCCTCTCTCAGGCCCATGGCCTGTTACAGACCAAGGACATGGGGTGCTGGTTGAGGTAAAAACAATGGTAAAAGAGAACAAAAAAAAAGCTGTTTCAGGTGCAACTGCTTCCTGAACTATCGAACCTTAAATATCTGGGGTGACTCAAAACTTAGAAGCAGCTAGCAGGTACATTTCCAAATAAAATACAGTATTTTGAGACATTTGAGTACTTACCACTCAGTTGTGCTGCAAAACCTGTTCAGCTCTTGTAGTCAAGACTTATGATGTGTGCTGTGCCAAAGTATGATTTATCATGAAAAAAGTAGTAAAGCTGAACTATGTGCATTTATATCACACTGCAGAAGCAGGAATAAAAAACATTCATAGTTACGTCTTTTATATTCTGAATAGCAATACCACCAATTGAATACAGTACCAAAACTTCTTTAAAGTAAGTCTCCAGACATGTTCATAAGGCTATCAATATTGATGCATTGATTTAGGTTGCCCAATGCCACCGCAGCATGTCAGTTAAGTTCATAACTACTCCCTGTAAATCAATTGTTCTGCCATTTTTCTGGAATCAAGTATTAAATTGTTTCATCAATGTGTTAGTTTAAATGATATTTATATATTTTCTCCAGCAAGCAATTTTAATCTTGTTCCTGAAGCACCAGCAATTCTCCATGTTCCAGTAGAGAGCACTCCCAGTATGCTGACAGTGGGCAAAACTCTGCTAGCACCATAATAGGAAGACTTTGAGCCCTTCAGTCTCTTAACTGCATGTGGTATATTAATAATTCCACTGCTGAAACACAATTTGGCCAGCGCAACAGCACTGGCACTTGCAGCACTTGTTTACAAATGTAGAAATATTAATGAAGACCTGGTTTAAAATTAACAATTGCAGAATGTTAGGAGTTTGCAGGGACATCAAAAGATCATCTAGTCCAACCCCCTTGTCTGAGCAGTTTCACCTAGATCATACAGGAATGTGTCCAGATTGGTCTTGTATGTCTCTAGAGAAGGAGACTCCACAATCTCTCTGGGCAGCCTGTTCCAGTACTCCATCACCCTCACAGAGAAAAAGTTTTTCCTTAAAATCAGACAGAACTTCCTATGTTCCAGCTTGGACCCATTGCCCCTTGTCCTATCACTGTCCATCACTGAGAAGAGTCTGGCTCCATCCTAATGACACTCACCCTTAAGATATTTATAAACATTAACGAGGTCACCTCTCGCTCTCCTTTTCTCCAAGTTTAAGAGACCCAGCTCCCTCAGCTTTTCTTCATAAGGAAGGTGTTACACTCCATCATCTTGGTGGTCCTGTGCTGGACTCTTTTAAGGAGTTCTGTGTCCTTCTTTAACTGAGAGGCATAGAACTGGGCACAATACTCCAGGTACAGCCTCACCAGGGCAGAGTAGAGGGGGAGAGGATCTCTCTTAACCTACTAGCCACCCCCCTTCTAATACACTCCAGGATGCCATTGGCTTTCTCGGCCACAAGGACACATTGCTGGCTCATGGACATCTTGCTGTCCACCAGGACCCCCAGGTCCCTCCCATCTACACTGCTCTCCAACACGCCAGTCCCCAACCTATCAGTAGAGGTACCTGGGGTTGTTCCTCCCCAGACGCAATACCCTACATTTGCCCTTCTTAAATCCCATTAATCTTCTCCCCACCCAACTCTCCAGCCTTTGTTGAATGGCAGCACAATCTTACGGTGTGTCAGCCAGCCTTCCCAGTTTTGTGTCATCAGCAAACTTGCTGACTGTGCACTCTATTCCCTCATCCAGGTCATCAATGAATATATTGAGTAGTACTGGTCTCAGTACCGACCCCAATGGATTCCACCAGATATAGGCCTCAATTCAACATAGAGATATTACACGCAAGCACTTTCTTTTTTCCAACCTTAACATTATTGCTAGTCTCTTCCCTTTGGTCTGTGAATATATTTACTACACAATTCCCAAGGTTTTTATGCCAGTATGCTTCACATGGACTAGTAACTGATGTACTTCTTGTGGATTTGGATTCATAGAATGATTAGGGTTGGAAGCGACTCCCAGAGATCATCTAGTCCAACCCCCTTGCAGGAAGCAGGGACACCCCCAACTAGATCAGGTTGCTCAGGGCCCCATCCAACCTGGCCTTGAACGTCTCCAGGGATGGGGCATCCACCACCTCTCTGGGCAACATGTTCCAGTGCTCCACCACTCTTATAGTAAAAAACTTTTTTCTAATATCCAATCTAAATCTCCCTCTTTCTATTTTGAAACCATTACCCCTTGTCCTGTCACAACAGGCCCTACTGAACAGCCTCTCCCTTAAGATTTAACAGTAGTTTAAAACAGTTTAATTATTTGCTTAAATACTGCCAATTAAGCCTTACATTTCTTAGTGTATTTCCAGGCTGCAGCTCTGTTATAAATATGAAGATTCAGGGCCTTGCATAGGCCATTTTCTTCAGTGATTTAATGTAAGTGAAATTTAAAAGTATTTTGCCTACTCAAGTGTATTACACAGATATTCCAATTTCTAATATCAATCATTTTCTCAAGTTCCCTTAAAAATAAAGAAGTTCCAATGCACTGTTTCATTCAATATGATCTCTCATAGTAATATATTAGAAGAATGTACAATTATATGACATCCTAGAGATGCTACCCTGGAAAGAAATTGTTCTCTAATAAAATGAGTTTTGTTGCAGAGCATCTGTAATTAGTTTCATTTCAAGTGATATCCACTAAAACCTGTATGATGAAATTAGTTTTCCCATAACTTAGGTAGTCTTATCCTTAACAAAGGCAGAAATAGTGAAAAAATAACCTAAATTTTTAACTGCTTGCACTGTGTAACTAAGCCAGAGTTTCTTACAGTGCTTACAGAGATGGAAAACCCACTCTGAACTACCTGAACACCCATCAACAGTCAACAAGAATTCATATAATACAGAAAACTGATTAGATAAAGGGTATGTAAACACAGCTACAAGGAAATACTGGCTCAAATAAGCTATTGCAACTGTATTAATATTGGCTGAATTCCACCAGTACTGTAGTGAAAGAGCCAAATTTTACATTACACCACATAATTTCAACATCAGTCCATAGCTAAACAACTTTGTGTAGGCAGCTCATCTTTTGTCCTGCTCCTGCAGGTATATTGACAATTTTAAAGGTATGACAATGTTTTATATAAAGCAGAAGTGTTACACAGGCTGGTTACACGTGCTACCATGCTGACCTCAGACTCTTCACGGCTACCAAGTCTTCTAGAGTTGGAATTGCCATCCCTGGTAACTATAATTCCCACACAACTTGCCCTGCCCAATCTCTCTTGTTAAAAACTTACAGATGTATTTACAGATATTGAAGTATGTGCTGCTCTTGTATCAAGCCTTGTAATACTGGTCCTTAATCCCTTTTGGGATGTGGAACAAGTTGCCCAGGGAGATGGTGGAATCACCATCCCTGGGTGTATATAACAGACGGGTAGATGAGGTGCTCAGGGATCTGGTTTAGGAGAGGACAGGGACAGATGGACTCTATCTGGATGGTCTTTTCCAACCTTGTGATTCTGTGATTATTCCATAGTAGTACTTTTCAGTGTGAGCCCCAGGAAACGGCAGTATCAACACACATTTGACCTACAAAATCAGACAGGCTGCTGAAGCAGAAGAGGTTTGAGTGCGGTACCACACTGCCACCCTCAGCAGGAACAGCAGATTATCATTAATACAAACATTTCCCTCCTTCCAAAAGGGAAAGGATCAAATGATCTTGAATTTGTTTTCAAATAATAAAGCCAGCATTGCACTTCTAGGAAATAAGAGGCGGATTTCCTCTCCAGTAAAGTTCACTGTGCTCTGCTCAGGGTCCTCTTGAATATGGTAGGACAATAGGTACCGACAAATTTATGACCAATCACAGTAGTAAGTAGTCTGCCTTAATTACTGAAGAACATCTTTGACATGTCTTTTTCGTAGGTATGCAGTGGTTGAAAATAACTCAAATAGTCGATACTTCTTTCTCCATTCTATAAACATATGGAAACACATACACTCAGGAAAACTGATATAGTATAGCATGTATTTGATGTTAAAATACTATACTAGATTTGCTGACATGATGTACACTAGAGAAATAATCCTCCATGCTTTAAGTACTATATGTAAACTTTTAAGATCACTCTTGAAATAGTTCGAGAGAGCACATGTTTAATTAAAGTATTCATCTTGGAATCAACAATTCTCATTCACTTAATCAGGTGCCAACATTTGTTAAGGAGCAAAAAATCTGTGATTTCAGAAACATTGACAGCTTTATTTCAGATCCTTTTCCTCCCTGCAGTTTTCCTAATTATTAAAATCAGGGCACAAAATAGTGCCTATATAGATTTTGTTCCTGTCTATGTTTATTTTGTTTTGTAATGAGTATTAGAGGCTTTTTAGTAAGGCATTTTAAGTAGATATGTAGCAGTGTCAGAGAGGTGTAATCTATGAGTGCAAGTGTAATATTCCTCACATTTTGATTTTCTTTCCATATTTCTTTCCTAGAAGTTAACCAGAAAAATAGCCCATAAAAAATGGGCAGAACAGCATAAACTAGAGTTGCAGGTTAGACCAAACCCCTCCAACTTAAAAGCTTGTGTTATACTGTAAAATCAAAATATATTAACATACTTCAAATTATATTTTCCTTAAACTTTGCTATTTTACTAGATGGCGGTAGTTAGACTCAAGTTTTTGTTTGCAGAAAGCAGGCAATATTCCATATTTTGTTTCACCTCCAGGAAGTAAAATTTTTAATTTTGAGGTTTGCAGATACCTGAAACATTTTAGTTGAAAATTATTGCAGCAACTAAACAACAGAAGAACATCAGTTGCAGAACTGATTAACTAAAACTGTTAAAAATGTTACCCTTCTTTCAAAGTTTACCTGTAGAAAGTATAACCTTTTCTTTTTCTTTAATGTAATTTCTGAAAAGTTTTCTTTTACTAAAGAAGAGTATTTAGAGATAAACCTGATGCTATATTAAAAATGTCAGCACATTAGCTATTAAAGTTATCACACTTAATTCTGCATTGTCAAGAGACTAGGCATTCTGTAGTCATATAATCATTAGTACTGACAAAACTATCAAACTATTAAAAAAATCACAAATTCTGCAGCTTTGAGTTTTTTAATTTAGTTTCTTAGGGAAATAAGTATATGATGTACATATAAATATACATGCCAATATATTAGCCTGTAAGATCCCAACTTGTTACTTTTGAAATAATTTCTTGTATCAGATTTGATAGATTAGTCTCAAATTGTCCAAAGTTTCATGCAAATCAATATGGAAAGGAGTTCATATCTTGTAGTGTAGATCAGATCATCTACCTCACACAAGAAAGGCAAGCTCCTATACTTAACCTTATCTAGTCCTGAAAAGAACCCACTTTTCAGCAGACACTTGATGATACACCAATCACAAGACAAATCATCATAACAGACAGCTTTTCAGATGCCAGAAATCACAGCCATAAGCCAAATACAGGAACTATATTTTTCTTCTTGCTCCTCCCGATTTAAATATTACAGGAAATTCTGATTTTCCTACTGTTTGCTGTCAGCTCTGACCTAAGGTAGACACCAGGTTAGGCTCTGATCACATTGCCTGACACCCCCCTTCAAATCAGATCCATGGTATTCCCATGGCCTGGGAACTGGATTGTAAAATTAACTGTATATGATAAAGCAGAGTAATAAAATTGTAATGCAAGACCAGGAGAATAAGAATAATTGTGTAAATTGAAGTATCAAAGGATGATTTCCAATCTGAATTCCTAGCCTTCAGTATAATATACTTAAAGAGCAGAAAAACAAGAATGTAGGATAGAAACAGAACTATGGAATAACAAAACACAAATCTTAAAAAAATCTAAAAAAATTAGCATTTAGAATAGACTAAACATGCAAACCTTTAAAAAAGTGTCTCTTCTAGCTCCTAATATTCTCTGTGATTCTCTGATTTTGAGGCTCTGAGCCTCAGCGCTTCACATCCCAAGGACTGTTCATTTAGCAAGCTTGAACAGAATTCTTTGCCAAGTTCATTAAAAGAGACACTGAAGATAATTCATTCACATTTCATCAGTTACTGTGTGATTTTGAACCAATGTGGCATTTAAGACCACTGTAGATGTTGACTTGCATTAGCTTTCACGAAGAGATTTTTCTGTGTCATGTATATCTAACCCTAAATTGCCTTTGGCAGTTTCTGTTATCAGAATTATTTTTTTCTTCTAGCTTAACAGGTCAGACATTTTGAATTAAAAAAACTCCTAATGTGCTTTTGAGGAAAATGACATAATTGCATACTTCTCACATGATTCTTTTGTAATTTAAAACTCTTTAGCCCCAAGAATCATGTAGATAATTTTTCTGTGAAAATAAGGTCTATTGTTACCCAGATTAAAGTTTTATTCCTGATTTAAATAGGAACACAAGGAAATCCTCTTTCATGACCTGCAGTTCAGATATGTTAAGACACAACAACAATCTGTCAGCGTCTCATGAAGTTTTTTAGAACATGGATATTCAGGCTTTAGAACTGAGAACCTAGCCCAAAATTCTGTATTTGTTTCACTCCCTTGCCAACTAGCTCTATAATCTCCATTTTCAAAGTCACAGGCCAGGATGCCCATTTCTTTACAGGGTTCTGAAACAGTTTAAATGCCTCCAGCAATTCAGGGATTTAAGTACGTACCAGAAGGAAAAATAAAAAATTATGATGTTTTGTCTTGTGAAGACAGGTCTCATGCAAGAATTCTTTCCACCATTGTGTTCCTCTGATTCTGCCTGGACTATATCACTCTACTTACTGCAAGCTATGGATTGTTGTCCTCCAAAGGACTACCATGGCAGCTGCTGAAGAATGCCCATCACCTTTTTACCTGAAGATTTCCAGTTTTACCCTAGCAAATCTCCTAGATGCAGCCAGATAGACTTTGGGTAAAAAAANGCATAGCTGTGTGCTCAATTTTTTTTTCCTCCCAGAAAGTTTGCTTTAAATCTAGCAGCCTTATAAAGAGGTGGTTCCAACCAAAAACTAATGTTGTCATCACCCACTTAAAATGAGCTTGTGGAAAGCTTAACTTCACCAACTGTAAGTCTGCTCCTTATGGTTTACTGTTTCTACATAATGGGGATTAATACACAGTATATTCATAAGACAGATTTAAGGGAACATTAGATTTTAATTTGATAAATTTAAGAGATCATTATACAAGTGACATTTAAGAGGCTATTACACCTTGCTATTATTCTTTCATAATTTTTGCAGTAACTAAAAAATCTGACAAGTGCCTGCAAAGAAACACTTCATCCATATTCACAACTAACTAAAAAAGAAATATTGGTGAATCCTTTTTGTGTTTATACATAACTACTAATCCCTAATCAATAGCACACTGAAGTTTATCTACATTTAATAGACACAAGTCAGATTATGGGGTAGTGCACAGCCAACTACTGAGCAAAATTTGTTTTAGTTTCCTCAGTATGCTTTGAAAAATGTTGTGAATAATAATAGTAATATTTGTGTAAAATACTGTCTGAAAATAAAAACCACTTATTTCATTTTACAATAAAAAGGATTTGGTATCTATCTATCTACAAGGTTGCACCTTAAGCTTTGATTCTCTAATATTCTGTAACACTGATACATAGTGGAATACACTAAACCATAAACAGATGCAGCCATGTGGTACACATGCATAGCATGCTGCAAATCCATTTAGGCTGAAAAAAACCCTTTTCTGTCAAAGTAGAATTTCAGTATTATGCCATCAGCTCTCAGTCTTGCTCAGATCACATAGCAGGTAGGGTTTAAGAAATGAAAATTTGATACATCAGTTCACACAGTTTTTAGTAAAGTTGAGGATGAAAAGAAATCATTACATTCACAGATATTGGTGGTATCTTTATGTAGACTGAGCACAGACAGGAGAACCACCACTTATCACGAGGAACTGTAGGAAAAGCCCAGTAACCACTCCAGTTACTCTTTGGGGAAGACAAGTCAACCTTCTGCCAGCAATTCGGACTTGCCACTGGGACTACAAAATAGCAGCTCAGCAAATTTGTCTGGCTGGACAGCGAGAGTGAGCCTGGTGCTTCACAGCCTTTCCTGGTCCTGCTTTTATGGGGTGAGCTAACTGTGGAGTTTTTATCTTACCCCATATAATAGCCAGACTAGAGCTCACAATGCACATTAGTGTCTGTACAGCTCCATGGGGTAACGGGGATTGTGAAAAGTGTTTCCTGATGTCTCAGTAGCACACTTGGAGGCTTTTTGTTATCAATAACTGAACAGGTAAATTCTGCTCATGATGAAAAACAAACATTTCAGGCCAGTAACAATCCCCATCCCCCCTGCCCAAACAAGCCTTTCAGAACAGTAGGAGACAGCCCAGCCATATGCTTACACATTTCCACTGTTAAACTGGAAAATTGTATATGATGCGAGACCAGCACAAGCCTGCCTGTTCTTGATAGAATCTGTTAATCCACCTGGCCTTTCAGGCATTGACAGCATCATAGAATGAAAATCAATTACCCAAATTAATCAAATCCACTGCCTTCATCTCATCTTTCTCATTCATTTATTCTAATTCTTGAGTGTTGACTTTATTCCAGGCATAATGGAAACATAAGTACTTCATTAAAGCCAGCACCTGAACATATTCAATAGTGTAGCATGAGCTAACAAAGCTATGACAACTGCAGCCTTGCTGTTATGAATCAACTGACAAGTGATACAACTAGAAATATGTGCTTATCAAAACAACCTTTAAAGAAGTAGTGATTTCAGATGGTGGAGTCTTGCTCCTGGTAAGGTTTCACCCTGGAGTGCTTTGTCATCACATGGGAAAAGCAAAGGTTAACATAGCACCTGAAAACCATGATCATGACTTGAAGATGTTCAGGTGCAAGATGCATCCTGGCTACCTATAACAGTATTTCTTGAGCTAGGAGAGCCAAATAGCTCCAGAGTGAGAGGTGGGGTATGAGGCATGTAAGAACATGCTTTGATTTCAGCATCTGAGTAGGCCTACAAGAGGTCAGATGAACACTGAAATAACTCATTAAGCCTCAGTGATTTCAGTGAAAACAAGCAGCAAGGAGTGAAATAAGACGTTAACTTGATAAGTAAAGGACTATCAAGAGGAGAAAAATTTCCACTCAACATGAGTCTAAAACAAAATTAGGACATTCAACACTTAATAAAAAAAGATTTTTGTTTACATAAGCGTGACTTGCTACAAGTAATGTTCAAAGAATTTGTTGCGTGACTGAACAAGATGCAAATAAAAAGATAGGAATTTTTAAATTTAAGACATTTCATATTTTCATTATTTTCTGCTCAGATAATCTGGAATGGTTGCAGAGTATGTAGCCCCCAGGTCACTGAGTGTTATAATAATTTAAAAAGCAACTATTCAGGCAGTCTATAGTAGGTAGAAGACTCTAGACTTTCACAGACAAGCATTTCTATTTGAGAGCAGGAGAGACGACCTTGCCAGGTATTAGAACATTAATTGACTCATCCTTTAATCCCCATATAATTTACAGGAATCAGATAACTTTTCCCCCTAAAGAATTTTGAAAAAGGAGCACATTTTATGGTGTTATTTTCATCCTTTCCACTACATTAACTGGAACCCTGAAGAGAACTAGAGTTGTTGAATGTGATTTCAAATGAGTCCTCTCCAACTACCAGATTTTGAAAATCCTCAGTATTGGTATTACCTGTTGCCACATTAAAATGGGAATTTTTAAATCTACGAATGGGTATTTTCCTCACTTTTTGGCTTTGTATTTAGCTTAAATACAAAATTGTGTTATTTAATCTCATTTTCAGATCCTCACTCAATATTGCATTTATTTAGAGCATGTTTGGTCATCATTCCAAGCATTGCACTTACATTAATACGTCCAAAATGTCCCAGATTAAATTTGATTACTTTGACATTTATATGGGGGCATTTTGGTTTATAATACACCACATTGCCAAGTATTTTATGCATTGATATGATACTTATGTGATAATGCTAATATGGTCTTATAAATAAGGGTTATGTGTTATTGAGCAAGCAGTTCAAGTACCTAAAATCTCACAGCCAGCCTGCTGCTCAGAATTTAAAATATCTCCAGGAATCCCTGGGATACCAGAAGTTCACTGTGCTTTCTACTGTTCTTGGCATTCAGGTATTGAAAGTCATTACAAACTACAGCACTGTTTAATCAGTGCTGGGGATGTTAAAACAAAGCTCTGAGGTTACAAACTGTAAAGAAAATCTACCAAAACATCCCCCAACTTACCCAACATAGGCACCAATACAGATGCAGAGGGCTAAATGCACAGAGGAATTAAACGATTTCTTACCAGGGGCATCCAGATTTTTCATGTTCAAGGAGCCTTTTCTGCAAGTTGTTCTCTGAAACAATTTCATTACCCTTTACCAGCCTGAGAATGAAGTCAGCTGATTTTTCCCTGTCAATGAATGGCTCTATTCGAAGACTAAAGCTTTGGGTTAATAATTGAGCCGTCCCCTTCTGGGACTAGCTCAAGGGACAGTGGTGGGTTTGGTGTCTCAGATATCCATCCCACTGCCGCAGGGAGCACAAAGGGGTCAAGGGCTTGGCAGGAGCTGGCTCTCAGGGTGATAGGGCAGGTCTGCTTCTGCACACATGGGGAGAATCACATCAGCCAGTGGCTCCTGAACTAGTACAGCCCTTGCTGAGGCTAGAACAGACCTGACAAACTGAGAACCATAGGCACCCTGAGGTACTAGTGTGAGCTTTAGAATAAAGCTGCATAAGTTTTAGCTTTATATTGACAGGCTTTACTAACAGATTTATTTCAGTCCATGGTAATTGCATTTTAGCACTGTCATTTATTGCTTGTCTCCAACAGACACACATGGCCATGCTGCTCATGGTCCAGGTGCTGCTTCAGATGATATGGAGTCCCAGGGACTGCTGCTGCTCAGTAGTATGGAAAGAAGCATGTGTGCTGCCCAAGGTTTTCAACTGCGTCAGAGCCTTGGAATTCAGACAGGTGCTGATACTTTAAGATACTATTTTTCCAGAGTTCTCCATTTGAGAACTATGTACTGAAACGGGCAACAGTACAGTGATGCTCTGAGTTAATCCTTTAATTCTCTTTGAATTATGACTTGCCATCAGTGGGAACTAGAAATATACTTAAGATGTATGTAGAAAGAGATCCCTAGAAATTTAAGACTAGATCCTGCCCATTATACATAACCTATGCTTTGAGTACTGTTGGGAATAATAAACAAACACAAGCATTGTTTCTATGCCAGTTGATAACAGAGTTGCCTTTAAAGCTGTTTTCTCAATTCTAATGCTATGAAATGCCACATGAGACCAAATTTGCTGATTCTCTCACTTGCAGCTGTTCTGCAACAGAACAAATCAGGGAATTTGCCCCCCCCCCAGATTTCAAGCTTCTTTCTGCTTGACTGATAAACGAAAGATGAACTCTACACATGTTACACAGTAAGACTGTTCAAATGAGATGTGGGGGAGGTGTCCCAGAGCAGTCACCCTCAGCATGTATTCCTGACTTATAATTGGATCAACATTCAGCATTTGCAGGGAATATGGGATTTTACATGTCTCTAATTTCTCCTGCCCACAGATGCAGTAACAAATAAGAGCTTTAGGCAATAACAGTAGCAGAAAGGCACACAACAGTAGGGAAACATGCTCCATTTTTTTT
>VXBZ01008785.1:0-64284 GCA_013399135.1 Heliornis fulica | reverse complement strand
TTTTTTGTTATGGAGAGATGCGTTTTTCCTCTCCTATTTTGGGCCTCAGACCTTCCCATGTTCTGTAGCTTGGGGGGAACTTCCAGTGCAGAAGCATCAGACATGCAATGTCAAAACAGCCTCTCAGAGCAATATGTCAGTAACTAATTTAAAGATAAAGTTAAGAAAAAGCAAACAACACATCTACTTCTGACATGAACTGAGACTAGCATGTGCCAGGAGGCAAAATCTGTGTGCCTTTACTGCTGTAGGATGCAGGATTGGGACATCTTAGTCTTTGCCTTCCTCAACAGTTGTCAGCTCTTTCATCACCAAAAGCAGCACTAGTGGTTGAAACCAGACTTCAAAAAATATTTTTTTCCTCTGCAGCTTGGACCGGCAATACCATCCATATTTTAGTACTAGTGACAGCGACCCTGTCAGGAAGGATTTGTTTTCCTTTTCCCTATAACCTAGCTACAGGCAATGATTTCTGACAGCACATTTTAAACTATCAGATGTGGCTTCCCCTAACACAGCCTGCATTGGCAATCACATTCCTTCAGTGGTCTCCATCTCGCGTTGTACAGAATGGCATTTCCCCACAGAAAGGGGTACTTTCATCTATTGGTAAGCAGGTCCCAAAGTGAAAGGTCAGAAAGGAATGTGGCATCTGCAAAATGAATATTTTTCTTCCAGGTACTCCTAAGAAAGTGTTGAACAGTGTTACTTGACCATTTCCACATCAAAGAGAACATGGACATTTCTTCCCATGGTAGATGGTATGTGACGGTTGCAGGGAGGAAAACGAAGCAATAAGCAGGAAGCATCAAGCAAGCTCTGTTAGAGAGGCACTGAAAAAGAAGTGGTGGGAAGTGCTGCCACTGATTTCTGCCTGGCTGGGATCCCTCACCACTTCTCTCTCCAGCCCAGTTTCCCCCAACCACAGTGGCAACTGAAAAGGGGTGTAAGCAAAGGAGGAGCGGCAAGGATGGGGATGTATAGAGGCACCTATCCCCCATAGGCTGGCAATGAAGCGGGGGGGCTGAGGGGGGCCTTCTACCCACTGCCGCCCACTCGCGGCCGTGGGCGGGCTCGAACCCACGGCCTCTCAGTCCTCGGCCAGCTGCGAGGCTGAACGGTGGTGGCCGCTGCGCTTCGTCCTCCGCCCGCCGCCGCGGAGGGCCCGCGGCCACGGCTGCAGGTAAGGCGCGACGGCCCTCGGGGAACGCGGCCCCCTCCCCGCCGGGAGCCTGTCCCCAGCGCTGCTCCTTTCCTGGGGATTCTCTTGCCTGCCCTTCCCATGCCTGTCCCTCTGCTCAGTTTTGGGTTTTAGGTTGGTTTTTCCTCTTTGAGGTATTATTAAAACGCTTTCTGCTGGATTAAATTATCACAGCATAACTCAAATGGACATTAACAAAATAAGTCAAACCCGGGAAGTGATCTTTGCCCCAAAAGCCAGCATATAACTTGTTTTTAACTAGAGTGAATGGCATTTGGAAAACCTTATCCCAAGAAGGTAATTTAAGGTCCAGCTTCCATTTTTTTTTCCCTCTCAACTCCCTGTCAGATTTGCACCTCAGATGAATACAAACATGAACAATATGCCAGTACTTAGAAGCTGTACAATATTTGAATGAAAACAGATCATGTAATTAAACCTGTTGTTGGGCATTGAGTCATGATGAAAGGAAATGCCTGAATTAAATGAAGACTTTCTTCATCTAGATGGCTTATTTCTACTTATAAAAGAATCACCTACCTATATACATAATTTCAGTGTCTATTCAAAGTTTATGAATAGGGCTTTTAAAGGTTGCTCTTCACTGTGACACAACTCCAGGTAGCTCTAATGCCTGTCATAGAATAAAGCTAAGCAGAATGTACTTAGAGAAAAGGAAGATCCTGAAGCAGTCCCACACCACGTGGGAAGATTAGTTAAATCTCTATTAGTGGAAAAAACCCTGAAATACATGTTTTATAGAAAAACACCACATAGTTTTAAAGCCTCCCTTGTGATTCCCTCTTAGACTGAATTCCTGTTGACTTTGATCTCAGTTCCACATCTCAGCCAGGATAAGCTCTCTAACTTCAGCCTCAGCAGGTGCCAAAGTGTGCAGCTGAGCCCAGGACACTGAACTTTTAGCACATCCACATTTTTGTGTGGCAGTACACTTAAATGCATTTCTTCTTGGGATTATCATTTTCCAATATGTGCTTCTACTGAGTAATTTTAATAACATTAATCTGCACCAGTTTGTTTCAAATGCAAAACCCTCCTAGATTGGAAAAACCTAATCTGCTATGAAAAATAGATTTTCTCCTCCCTAGTCTTTCATCCTATCACTCAGCTCAAAACAGTTTCTAAAGCTCCTGGTTACAGGACAATAATTCAGCAAGGTGTTACAGACCCCAGACAAACTGGCAAGTAGTTGTTTGGTGACTAAGCATCCCAAGGAAAGATTAGTTTCTCTGGAGGTTTTGTAGCCATGCATGTGAACAGTCAAACCAGGAAAAATTGCATGGTTCAACTTCCAAATTTGCATGGAAAGCAAGGCATCACTGGGGTCCAATTCTCTCTTCCCCTTTTACCCTCAGACAAATAAGCATTTGCCATTGCAAACAAAATTAATTGTGAACCACAGGGCTAATTCTGTCATAAATCTGAGGCACATTGCAGAATGTTGAAGGAAGAGAAAAGATGGAGATGATTAAGCTTGATCTGCTACTGCAGGGCTGTTATTTTTCCCCTCACAGCCTCAGGCATGTTTTCAGTGTCATCCAGTGATATGTCCCTCATTCTCCCACGCCAGAGGATGCATGGAGAGAAGCTGCAGGGAGGTTAGTTGGATCCCAGATAGTTTCTATGACATCATAATGCTTGAGCAAAGCTCAAAGACATCAGGGTCTATGTGGGGAAACTGTCCTCCAGGTTAAGAGCCAGAAGATTCTAGATCTGTTAGCTTTCATAAGGAACAATAATTTAAGATGGCATCAGAAAGACGTGGTTTCACTTGTCTTTTCAAATCAAGCTGTTACTTTCTTAATCTGAACCAGCACATTCTGTCCAACTTTCTCGATTTTCAACTCGATTTCATAGCTATTTTGATAGTACCCAAACAAAACTGGCTCCATTTTACTTTAGGCTATAGAAACAAGTTAACCGGGTCTCTAACTAGTGAAGTATGGTTATCAGCAATGCAGTAGCACCTAATCTGCTTTCAGGCCACTCTTGTGGGTGCCCTTTAGAAACTCAGTGACCTGAGAACCTCACCCAGGCAACTGCTAGGTCTCAGCTGGGAGATGGGACATCACCCAAGCCATCAATATTATCGGTGTGAAAGGTGTTTGCACCTTCCTGCAAGGTCAGAACCTTTGTTAAGGTGCCTTTGAGGTTTCATTCATCAATTGCAGTCTCTGAAGGTTGCCTACCTCCAGCTTGACTCAAAAACATGACTTCTTTAAACTGCACCAAAACTGATGATCTCTCTGCCTATTGCTGCTCCAGCAGAGCCACATAGGTGGGCAGTGACTTGCATCTGTCAAACAGATTGGTGTGGCAGAAGCTGATCCCTAACTGTCTGTAGAATTGAGTGTGGAAGGACCTTGCAGTGTTGACATACACCTTAAAAAGCCATTGAAGATCTCAGATTTGAGACCCCTGTGTCATTGTACAAGAGGATTCAAACATCTGCAGATTTATGTCAGTGTCTAGCTGCACAGGTAGCAGATCTGCAACATACAGAGCACAAGATTAAAGTGAAAACTTTGTATACACCTGTAAACAACCATACTACAAGCTTCTGATTATTTTGCATAATTACAAATGGCAATAGTCATCAACCAAACACCACTGATCTGCTGGACTTTAGAGTGTCAGCTATCTAAGAGCATATTTAGGAACAAAATGGAGGTAACTTACTTAATCCATTACCTTTTTACTAGAAAATAGCCCATGTGGCACATTTTGTGTAGATTTTTCAGTAGGTATGAGAACAGCCTGTAACGAGTGCTATATTTAAACAGGAGCAAGAGCTCATTCATTTATTAAAACCTATTCTGTGAATGTGTAACTTTACAGCAATTTCTGTACATTGTTCAATCCTTTCTGTTCAGTGTGATATTAGTTGGAAGGAAGACATCTGACCCTTGTTCCATGAAGGAAAATCCCAGAATTTATTAGTATCCTAACCACCCAGCTGTTACATGACATTCATTTTCCAGGAAAACTATATAACAACATCTCTGTCAGTTAACTTCTTACCTGGCTAAACCAAGATACATACTAATCTAGTTAAAATACACAGAGTGAAAACATCAACAGATAGACATATAAAATAGTCCTATTATAGGTTATGCAAGTTACTCTAAACTTTCGATGTTTATGAAATTGATAATGCAAAGAGCTTTGAGAAATACAGACCTTGATCTAGAACAACAAATGTCTAACACTCAGCATTCATACACTTAATACTGTAAGCCTTAGCAGCACACTGCTATTATTTACTCCTTTTGTGGTTAGATATACTGATACTAAAAAAAAAAATTATAGCTTCAACAATGGCTTGCTTTGATTAGCTTATGATCTTCAGTGTGTTTTGAGGACAGCAATTTTACATGTTAACTTGTATATTACTCAGGTTAATGAAATACATAGTAAAAAACAACCAAGTTGTTGCTACCACAGCCTGAAATGTTGCCATGCTAATTTTTAAAAAATTAACAGAACTGTTTTCCATTCAGATTTATTCAAGATCATTTGTAAAACTCTCATATAATGCCCTATACATAAAAGTGTGAAGTTTCACTTACAGCTCATTTCACTATACCAGAGAAGCAGATTTTTATGTCTGGCAAATCTTAAATTCACTCTACTTTAACAATATGACCTTCAAGTATTGAACAGTATCTTTGGAAAAAAAAATAAAAATCTCTGAGCATAAACTTGAGAAAGGTGGGAATAACTTCCTGAGTGTTTCAGTGAGAAAGAGACATTTTCAGATACTCTTTGTATTACCTGGCACATGTGACAGCTGTATTGATCAGAACACCAAAGCATATCTGGAATCCAGTATTTTTCCCTTTGAACCATTGCTATATCCATCAGCAGGAGAACTTTATATCCATCCAATTTCCAGCACAGCACTGTCACCAGAGAGTGCCTGTACTGCCTGTCTCTGCAAAGAAAACATGACAAGACAGCTGGTTTCCATGGACCAACTATGTCTAACTTTGCTTACTTGCCCAAGGAGACTTTGCATGGTTTATGTCCATGCTAGGCATGACCAGATGCGCCTAGGGTTTAGAAATGAGCTAGCTGGTATGCCAAGAGCCAGCTTGTCAGCTAAATAAGAGGGTGCCCCTTATAATAGGATGCAGACACAGGCATTGGTCCTCTTTTGTTAGTCAATTCTTCAGTTAGACCTGGGGTTTAGCTGCTGCTGGGTTCTATTGCTTCTTTCTAACTTGCACCATAAAAAAAAACAAACAACCCACACTCTTGGTACTTTTCACTCAGGTCACACTGCAGTATTAATCTTAACATGAAAATTAATGTGTGAAAGTTTTGCATTTTCTTCTCTGTCATCTGTTTTTTAAAGTGTATCCTAAAAATAAGGCTATTTTAGATAGGCATCCTGATTAATCATAGAATATACTGAGTTGGAAGTGACCTGTAAGGATCATCGAGACCAACTCCTGACTCCACACAGGGTCAACCAGCAGATATAACAGAGATAGCACTTCACTTTATTCCACAAAATGCTATCTGTCCATCAGTTATATGCAGTTGACTCTTCCAAGTGATAAGCAAGTTACTCCCTGCCCCTTTGTTTTCATTTGTTACTTGTGCAGAGATGCAGGGAAATAAAATATTTCCTGTGAAACTTAGAAGGAAGGAAGACTGCCCAGAACTGGAGAAGCCAACAGTGTAGTGTCAGGTGCAAATTTGCTAAAAGCAAGGGCAGGAGTGGAGAATGAATTAAAAATACTAGAATGTGACAGTGACATTCTGTGACCACAGCCTGCAGGAGTTTTTCCTTTTTAGCTCTCTGCCCCTCCACTACTGAATCTTATCTTGTGACTGCCTTCCATATATCCACTGCCTTTCTCCCACTGAGTCTTCAGTATTTTCAGCTTTCCATCATTTTCCCTACAGTTGTTTCATATTGATCTAATCACCAGAGGAACAAGTGAAGAATATATGCACACACATTGGCTACACTGCAGTTGTAGTGGACAATGCAAGTAGGACAGTGCAGAGCAGAGAAGGTGGTTGTACTTTGACACTCCAGCTGAATCCCCCCTGAATTCCTAGTTGCTTTTCAGTCAGGCACTTACAGGTGCTGCCATTCAACAGTTTGGATTCAGAAATCAAAGGCAAATGCAGTACTAATTCATGTTACACTATCTATAAAACTATTGACTTTTAAAGATAATTCTGCACACAACTTTAGATGCCTGCAACAACACCTATGGTAACTGAGTCTTATGGCTACTATTATATGACAAAGTATCTTTCTCTAATAACAGTGTCTTTACCTAATAATACCCAATTTTTAGTCTTGTGGGTAAGATGCTTCCGTATAACGGGCATTTGATCCTTTGATTCATTCACAGAAAAACTGCTTCCAGCCATATTTTAAGATACTGCTACTGCCTCTGCCAGCTCTCTGCCTCATCCCATTTCAGTCTCAGATGTTTGTGAAACTTGCACAATTCACTTTTCCTCTCATGCTGAAAGTAATAAATACAGAATTCATGGGAGACATGCCAAAATATTATATATATATTTTTACAATCCTAATCTGATCTGATTCAAAACAGAAAATGTCATTGCCCAATCATATGGGAAATCAGGACAGATTTGTTACTTTCGCCTGAATTACTTAGTATGTTTAGAACAGACATGTGTCAATGTATGCACAATAATCTGGATAGCACATAGCCTGTTTGGTGAAACCAAATGGCTAGATATTCTACTCCAAGAACATGCTATGTATATTTTTCTAGGCTCTGGGAAAGAAGAAAATATTCTAGGTCCTGCTGAACTATTTTTAGATACCAATAGTTAATAAGGTCTACATATGCAGGAAGGAATCATGCTGTGAGCATATAGCATTTGCTAAAGTGGATGACAGAAAAAGTCCAGATGTGCAAACATGCTAAGAGGCAGGCTTTTTCATGGAGCTAACCAGCTCAGTAAGCACAGAAAAATATGTGTGTGTTTGCAAGCGTGTATGCACATGCAGCAGTGATTTATACATCCAGCTTAAGTATTATCTGTGAAATTGCTTAAGACTTCAATAGCCACCCAGTTCTATTCCTTCGCTGACGTGGAATGATCCTTTGCAGTGATGGGCTGTCAGTTGATATGGCAGTTAGAGCTTTTGATTAGTATTTCTCATACAGAAATAAGAGATCCTCTCCTTCCTGTTATTTCCATACACTCTCTTCCTGAGCACACAAAATTAATCCACACAACATAGAAGAATGGATTTGACCTTTCATGTGTTAAAAACTCATACTATACCCCATCTCCCCATAAAATTGCTAAACTGGATTTTGATTAAAACCTGAAGGTAAAACAGTTGCTTTAGTAAGAGATCAGTAAACAACTCATTTTAAACTTAAGTACTGTGAAAACTAAAACCAAACAAGTACAAAAATATCCGTAGGTTTTCTAAATCTGTTTATAAAGGATCTTCATACACATTAGGAGCTCATAGTAGCAATTCAAAAGCTAAATATAAAAGAAGGTTTATGAAGTACTTCTAAAGTCAGTAAGAGGTTTTCTGGGAAACCAGCAAGATAATACTTATTTTTAGCATATTTTCATGCGAGATAAAGATAGCAAATGTAGAAAGCATCCATCCAAACACAAAAATGAGATATGCAAAAGAGATCCCACGATATGCACCAGGAGTGTTACAGAATCAGCATTTAGAGAGCAATGTTCTGACAACACCATCTGCTCATATGTGCTGTACCTTCCTATAACAGGCTCACTTAATGTCTCATGCATGATTTTCTGTGGAATTCAGTAGGAGTGTATGATTTATTTTGACATTAATATTTACCAGGCTGGTGTACGCTTAAAGTATCCAAGATGCTGGGAATTTTTATTTAAGCCATTGAAACGACTAACTTTTCTTTGGAGACATTAACAACTTATTTTGTCACTTCACCACTGTTCCATACAAGTCAAATACCACTCACACCGCATTAATCTAAGTAAATACCACTAGTATTGCTCTTACTAGAATGGCAGACAGAAAAATTTCTTTGGGGTAAAAGAGTTCACTAGCATTGTGCATTGCTCACTAAGGGACAGTGAAACAAAGCTTCAAGTTATGAAGCTTCAGATTCTTTACTGTTGGTAATTTATTGTGAAATTGAAGAGCAAGAGACTCACGCAAAATTAATCCTGGATATTGAAAATAATACAGCTCGAGTGTCCCTGCCTACATCTTGCAACAGATATTTCATTTATATTTATTCACATTTAACAGTTGTCTTTCAGATCCTGGGTAGGTGACGTTCCTGTCATGTGGAGTTTAAGATTTCAAGCAAGTTTCACAAACAAGTTTTCAGTGCTTGGATGAAATATAGCAAAAGTTTACACAACCTTTGAATTTCAGATCTTTTCATGGCTGCATTAAACTATCGATTGATACTCTTTTCATCCAGAAATGGATTACAGAGTTGACAGATTACTTAAAATAACCACTATGGATGTGAATCATACTGACAAAAAGCAAAGCAAGAAATCTCTTTCAGAAGAAAGCATCTTGCCTCAGCCAAACAGTTTGATGAACACAGAAGGTTATGGTTATTTATATTCAGTCAAAGGATCTTTTTTAATAGCTAGAGATAGAAATAGAATATTTAATTTTCCTCACTAACAAAACGTTTACCAGAGGTATGTATCACAGGTATTTTTACAACCCATGTATTAGAGATGTTGCTCTTTAACAGTTCTGTTCTAGGATGGTTTTGAGGATTTTGTTTTAACTGCTGTAGATATTTACTAATCACTTATAGCAGCAGCTATTCAGAATCCAATATCTTCAGTGTTGAAAACATGAAATTCATGTATTTGTAATGCAAGTGTGTCAAAACATTACCTCTGCACATTTTTTTTTTTAGGAGCTACAAGAACTTTTGAAACCACACCTGAAAATGTGCTGTCTTAAACACTGCAGTCTCAGAGCCCTTTTTCTATTGATGCTGTGTAGGTAAGATATTTGCCAAAAACATTATTTCTTCAATGCATAATATCAGCTGGTTTATAATAAATTTATTTAGAATTAGAAATATAGATGAGCAGGTAACAAAGCTAGATCTACTTTACAGTTGAATATTGCCTGTAACAAGGATTCTCACTCAACATAACAGAAATAGAGGACTGAACTCCTTCACAAATCATTTCAGCTACCTTGAGTTAAATTTTTTTCACTGAGAAAACTAATGGGGTGCGGGAAAGGAAAGGAATTTAACTTAAACAAATGATCCTTCAAATAAAGGATTACTCTAGAGTGTGTTAAAATCATATCAGATCTTCAGCAAATTTAGAGAGGGCACATGGTTCTTGCCTGGAGCATGGTACCTTGCCCAAGGACAGAAGCACAGTCCACCTAGATGAGCTTGATGCATCAAAGTCATCATTGTGTATTTGTTACTAAAGGAGGGTATCTGAAGAATTACCTGGTTAAACCATTTTCATCCTATTCTGTTGATGAAATCTTGAAGCCTTTAGGAAAGCTGAGTTGTTGGTAAACTAGAAGGTGAAACTCATCCCATCTGGGTACAAGTAACATTGCTCTCACAGCAGTTGCCATGACAAAAAACTCAAGGTAGAAACTGAGCACTTAAAATTTTTATAAAAAAATATATTTTAAGTAATTCCAATAGGAAAATGAAAGCATAGGCAAGTTAAACATTGTCACTACCACATTTAACTGAAGTATTTCAGGTCTGTTGACTTCATGCAGAATTGCCTAACCTGTTTGGTCTCGCAGTAAACTCCTCTAGATAAGGTTCTACCTGAGCTTTAGTTCAAGTGGATGTGCAAACACATGATTAGGTAAATCCTCCACTTGGTTGTGAGGGCAGGTGTAACAGTTGCCTGAAAAGGAGTTGAAACACCCATCTCCCTTATTCTCTCCAGTGCTATAAGGAGATCTGTATCCAGAACATGCACTTGCTCTAATTCCATCTTCCTTCCTTGTCAGCTGTGACTTGCCACACTCTGTAATCACTGGATGATTCATGACTTTGCAGTAATAGAACACTGCAAAGAGACCAGCAATATTCCAGAGATATCCAAGTAACAAGGAAGCAAAATTCCCTGAGAAGTTCAGCCTGCAGTATGTAATTGCCTTCATTATTATCCGGTAGACTTTGTGAATACTCTTACAGCTGCACATATCTATAAGCGTCCAGAAGCACAGATTTAATTCCTGTGTGGTATCCATGGGAGCTATGTGCACACATCACAGCACCAGTTTGGTGTGGGCACAAGCTCACAGCATTGAGCTGATCTGGTCATGTCATATCCAAACCCAATCACAGGCTGAGAAGCAGCTCTACCCCTTGTCTAACTCCCAGCCAAGATGGTGTACACAAATCCCATTTTCCAGTGCACAGATCAAGAAGGTTTGGTTAAAGAGCTGTTTAAACCAAAACCTATGCTGCTTGACACTGCAACAGGGAAATATCTTTGAGCAATGATCCAAGGACTACCATGTAGAAGCAAGGGCCCTTTGATACCCCACTTTAGAGACAGCCACAGCTCATCATACACATGATCTGTCACAACACACGTGCTAACAGCATCACACTGGGATGTTGAACTCCACCTTACTTTTTAGTCTCTGTTCCTGAACATCCCTTCTTAACTTCACTTTCAGCACTTGACATTCAATTGCATTACAATCACATCATTGATGTACACACTAAAATCTAAATCCAGGGGGTTGCCAGAACAGTCACTTCCCAGAAATACTTTTATTAAAAAGTAGAAATGAAAAAAAAAAACAAAACAATTTCAAAGTAATCAAAAGAACTTACACTTCAAACCATTATCAGTAAGTAAACCATTATCAGCTTAAGTAAATATATGCTATTTGGTCCCCAAAAGGCTCCCATTTATTTCAAGGAAGATGATTTCAGATCAAAGAATGCTGGGCTTACAGGGTCAGGTCCAGAAAACCACATGATATATATTTTTTTTGGTGTGTCTGAGTTTAGGAACACTTAAATTATTTGTCCCTATAGCTGATATGTATTAACTTAACATTGCTGTTTCAAGCTCACCAATTTTTGCTGCAGTTTATCTATACAGCTCACAAAAACTTCTATCCTTGAAGAAGTCAGGTATGAAACAAGAAGTAACACCTTTGTTTACATCTATAAACCCTTTGCCTGTCACTGGGTTGCCTGACAAAAGCTGTTTTTCCTTAGCTTTTCCTGAGGGGTGTGTTTCAAATGCTTGCTCAGACTCTGTTTGGCATTTTGTTTCTCCCTTCTCTCAGTTCGAAGGTGTTTCTGCCTCTTTCGTGATACATAACTTCTGACAAAAAGTAGCCAGGAAAAATATTCCTGTACATGTGTCTAGACTATACTTTTGTTTTAAGTGGTGATATATACTACTGCTTAGAGCAGATGTGCCCTTTCCACCCTCCAGTTACCCAGTTCTGTTAAGTTACTCACTTGAAAGTATCATAAATATTAAGGAGCTGTTCCTTCCAAGTTGAGCCTAGCCTGTAAAAATACTAAGTTTGTGAGCCACAAGAATAGCTAAAGAAATTAAATAATCAAAATCCAGCTTTTACCAAAGTAAGCATGGGCCACTGACGTGGACTACTGACATGGACTAGTTAAAAGCATTGTTATACACTGACAGCCCAAACCAGATAGATACACAGTTCTGGGCTCCCTGGTACAAAACAGACAGGGATCTGGAGAGAGTACACCAGAGGCCACAAGGATGATTAAGGGCCTGGAGCATCTCTCTGACAAAGAAAGGTTGAGTGAGGCTGTTCTGCCTTGAGAAGACTTAGAGGGGATCTCATCAATGTTTATAAGTATCTGAAGCTTGGGAGACAAGAGGAGATGGCCAGCCTCTTATCAGTGGCCTGTGGGGACAGGACAAAGGGCAACAGCCACAACTTGGACCACAGGAGTTTCAGCACCAATGTGAGAAAGAACTTCTTCACTGTGGGGGTGACAGAGCACTGGAACAGGCTGCCTAGGAGGGTTGTGGAGTCTCCTTCTCTGGAGATATTCAAGACCCATCCGGACACCTACCTGTGCAACCTACTTTAGGGAACCTGCTTTGACAGGGGGGCTGGACTCGATCTCTTGAGGTCTCTTCCAACCCCTACAATTCTGCGAATCTAGGAATACTCCTGGCTCTTAAATTCAGTTTTCTTCTTTAAAATCATATTCTTTTCTCAGTTGCTAGAACAGCTGTTTCAACACAATTCCACACTTAGCTACATGCCAACGTATCTCAAATACATTAAGAAAATGGAGGAACTGAAACATATATAGTTAGTTAAATCACTTTTTTCCTTTGTGATCCCTGTCTACAAGTCTACACAACAGTATACAGAAATGCATACAGCCGTAAGCTCAGTCTTGCTTAGTGATGAATGGGACACACAAAGAGCACTTTAAATAACACAAGGCATCCTCCCTTAAAATGTAGATAACCCAAACCACTGAAAGAACACAAAATCTGTCCATTTCTTGACTTTCAACACTGACAACCTGCTTTTGAGCATCCCTAAAGTTACCAGGATGGTAACACGGCACACTCACATTTAGGAGACATGCGGTTCCTCTTGTGTATTGGTTCACTATAAGACTTCTCGAAGATGGTATGGCAGAATAGCACACAAGGGACAGCACCCCATTAACTTACAGCCTCAATTGCTACACAGCAGCTTTCCTATACCAACAAGTTCTCTTCCAAATAAAACCAAACAACAAAGATATGAGGCTGTATGCCATATAACAATGAGGGAAGTTAAGAATTTTCTCAAAGGGTACCACAAGTGATTCTAGAGAAGGGTTTCTACACAATAATACCAAATGTTTAAAGTGTACTTCAGAACATAACTAAGATTGCTGCAATTGCGTACTGATCAGCAGAAAAATCATAGAATCACAGAATTTTTAAGGCTGGAAATGACCCCTAAGATCATCCAGTCCAACCATTAACCTACCGCCACCAAGTCTACCCTTAGACCATGTCCTCAAGCACTGCATTTACCTGTCTTTTAAACACCTCAAGAGATGGGGACTCAACCACCTCCCTGGGTAGACTGTTCCAATGTTTGATGACTCTCTCAGTAAAGAAGTTCTTCCTAATATCTAACCTAAATTTTCCCTGGCGCAGCTTGAGGCCATTACCTCGAGTTCTGTTGCCTGTTACTGGGGAGAAGAGACCAACCCCCACCTCACTGCAACCTCCTTTCAGGTAGTTGTAGAGAGCAATAAGGTCTCCCCTCAGTCTCCTCTTTTCCAAACTAAACAACCCCGGCTCCCTCAGCCGCTCCTCGTATGGTCTGTTCTCTAGACCCTTAATATTATAGATTAAATATCTATATCTGTAGACCCTTAAATATTATACCCTTAGAGTGGAAAAGGGATAAATTCTACTTAATTGTTTCACAATATGTGAAAGTTATTCAAGAACAATCCAATAAAGCATCAAAGTTAAGATCACGCAGTTTATTTACCACTTCATTCTTTACATGACCATACTTGATTCTTTAGAATGAAGCTTAAAGGAGAAACATTCCCTATTTCAACACCGGCATTACTGAAGACCACACTAAGTAAAGCAAAAAAAATAGTTCTTTACCAATGAAAAAAGTTAAAAACAGACAAAATACAGGAAATAAATAGGATCATTCAAATATGTAAGCTATATGAATTATGAGACTACTAATGAAAAACAGGTACTCACATGGAGAAGGATCAGATGAGCAGAAAAGTTACACAGCAAGAGAAGCTCTTCAAAACAATAGACACTGTACCTAAAACCACAGTATGATTTAGGCACATACATTCAACTAGATAACCTTATTACTTAAGTTTTGATAAGCCAAAATACAGGATATTTCTTGGGGATAGTTTCCTGACAGAAAAAAACCCAAGCTCCCTTAGAAACACAAGAAAGTTAAAAGCAAAAGTTTTGAAAAGCTTTAGAAAATTCAGAAACACCTCTACAAAGAATAAGCAAAAATTTCAAGAGCAACTCTAAACACAATTGAGAAAATAAAGAAAAACCCTAAACATTAGAGATTTATTAGGACTAGAAAGGATCCCCCAAAATATAATACTCTATTAGCCATCAATATACTTACAGCCTTTTCTCTAGGGCTGAGTTACCACAGCTATAGCTCTTTAGCTGCTGTAAAAGACCAAGTTATAGAACCCATCACCCTTAATAACCACTCTATCTTGATGTGGGAGGTAAAAAACAGAGAGCCACTCCTGGTGAATATATAGGTGTCTGCCCTCCATCAGCAAAGATAACATCTCTACCTCTGGCCAGGGGGTCAATTATTTGCTTCTCACCTTCATAATTGAAGAAAAGCCTGATTTTCTGATTTTCTCTAATCACAGTATGTGTTGGAAGGGACCTTAAAGATCACCTGGTCCCACCCCACTGTCATGGTCAGGGACACCCTCCACTAGACCAGGTTGCCCAAAGCCCCATCCAAAATATCTAATCTAAATCTCCCCTCCTTGAGTTTAAGGCCATTACCCCTTGTCCGATCACTCCATGTCCTTGTACATGGCCCCTCTTCAGCTTTCCTGTAGACCCCTTTAAGGTACTGGAAGATGCTATAAAGCATTCCTGGAGCCTTCCCTCCTCCAGATTGAACAAATCCTACTTCCTCAGCCTGTCTTCATAGGAGAGGTGCTCCAGCCCTCTGATCATCTTTGTGGCCCTCCTCTGGATTCTCTCCAGCAGGTCCATGTTCTTCTTATGTTGGGGGCCCCAGAACTGGATGCAGTGTTGCAGGTGGGGTCTCAGCAAAGCAACAAAATCCCCTCCCCTGCTGTTTCTGATGCAGCCCAGGACATGTTGGTATTCTGGACTGCAAGCATATATTACTGACTCACGTTGAGCTTGTTGCCTACCAACACCCCTGATCCCTTCTCCTCAGGGCTGCTCTCAATCATGCTCTCATTCTCAGCCCAGCCTGTGTTTGTGTTTGGATTGCCCTGACCCACATGCATGACCTTACCAAATTATTGGTAGTGAGGATTCAGTACCACTGGTGTTTTACTTTATGAAGTGAACAACCTGAATCTGTGCTGGTTGAGCACACCCAGCTCACACTCTTGGGGTGAGCACTTTAGTGGACAGGGAGAAATTAAGAGCAAAGCTATGGTATCTTTTGCAATGGGTCTTAATAACCCTTAATAGCCCCAGATATCCCTCCCACAGCTGCGGACTACCAACACATGTAGTAGGTGGGGATGGGGGTGGGAAAGAATATATAAAATGTGCCCTAATTAGGAGCCTGGGTAAGGATTTGTGGTTTAGGTATGTAGTTTCTTTAGTCTCTTTGCCTGTGTTCTTGGTGGGACTCCTGAATTGGTTTCTGCATGTACTGTAGGACACAATTATGGTTTGTAGTCACTTATTTATTTTTGACTTTTGTGGTTCTTATTTGTGGTCCTTTTCTGAACAAATGAGTGGCTTGTGTTTTTGTCATGCTTCACTGATTTTTTGCCCAGCAGGATTATTTCTGTAACCTGTTTAAACTTTGTATTGCAAAAGCAGGATTTTAAATGTGTTTTTATTTACTAATCTCAGAAGCTGGTTTTTGGCTCTCTCCAGGAGCTAAATTGAGTGTATTTCATTATGTAAAAAGAAGCTTAATTTGAAATGTTGAAATAAACAATCAACACTCCTCCCACATTCCTGCATTATAATAGTAGTGTCCTATTTACAGCAAAGGTATTAAGGAAGATTGAACTCTATTTTTTAGGTAAGATGTTAATAAATTATAGAATTTAAAGAAAGGATGAACTTCAGTGTCTAAAAGTGCCTTTTCAAAACAAGTGACTAAAACTGACTATGAAACTTGGTATCTCCTAGAATATTAATTTTTTCATTGCTGCAAAATGCAGATGTGTGAATGCTACATTATACATCATCTAATGGGAGGTAATTGTCAGTAACCTTGAAACTAATACAGTATTTCATGGATTCCTTGAGTATTTTGGGCTGGAAATGGCATTTAAGATCTTAAAGTCCAAATGTTAACTAAGTACTGTTAAGTCTGTCATCAAACTATATCCCTAGGCACCACATCTATGTTTATTTTAAATATCTATAGGGATGGTGATCCAACTGTCTCTCTGGGCATTTTGTTTCCATGCTTGACAACCATTTGGTAAACAACACTTTCCTAATAGCCCATCTAAATCTTTCCTGGCACAACTTGAGGTCATTTCTTCTTGTCCTATGGGTTGTTACTTGGTAGAGGAGGCTAATACCCATCTGTCTACAACCTCCTTTCAGGGACCTGTAGAGAGTGATAGTCTCCCCTTGGCCTTCTTTTTTCCACAGTGAACTATTTTCTTGAAATGTCATCTCTGCTGTAACTGATGATACTCTTTGAAGACATCCTCTATTTTTTTCATTTCTTTTAGGTCAATGCATATTCCTGAAGCTGAAGGAAAAGGTGAAATTCTACCTCCAACTATACAAAAAATAATAAAAGGATACAATAAGTATCTACGCCCTTTTTTTGATAGTAAGTAGAAAAGCTGTTTTAATAAGATTGAACCATAATATAATGTGGTGTCTGCAATTCAGCGATGAGAGCAAATGTTTTTTTGATGTACTTTTTTACCCAACGTTTGACAGTAACTGATCTGATTATGCATAGTTAACTATGCTATAATGAGATATAGTGTAATAGCATTTGTGGCCCAACTTGTATATTCCAGGCATTCACAAGCAAAACTTCAAGGCTCTTTTAGAAACTTGATTGTTTAAATTCATGTGTCTTCAACAAAGTAAGCTGTAATACTTTACCTATTAAACCCCCCTATATTTTCCCTTATTTTCCTCACTAATAACTACATTTTTTATTTTAAAGATAAGAAGATTTATGTATCAAACTGTTCATGGAAGCATAGGCAGATCTTGTTACTACACAAAGTATTATGTGCATCTACTGTAAGGTTGCAAGAGAGTTGCAATTAATAAATACTTCTTGCCTTGGGTCTTAAAGGTCACTGAACTGGTTCACTGCAGACCTCTGAGGGGAAAATGAGTTGAATATGCCACTTTCCCACATCAGAAACCAATGGTCACTAGGTTGGAAGACCCACACTCTGCTGCAGCAATGCTCATTTCACAATCTTGTGGTGCAGTCAGTGTTGGGATACTGGAATCTAAATGATGAACATCTTCCTTGCTTGTATTAGGCTGTTAGATATATCAGAAATACTGGAGTTACAAGGCAGGGTGACAATCCCTGCCCGGGGAAACTGCAGGATTCTTTAAAAGAAAATATGCTGTTTGTTGAAAGTGATGCTCAGATAATAAACTTGGAGTGAATGCTGGGCAGTAATTCTTCAGTCAGATACTAAGATACATTAGAGGTTTCAGATGAAGACCTTTCTATCCCTTTATACTGCTTAAAAGTGATTGAATAAATAATTAGTCAGACCATGCTATTACCTCTGGCCATCCAAATACCCAGTGAAACTATCAGTCTGTTCAATAAGGTCCCACCACATCACGTGAAAATTTTTAACCCATTTTTTAAAAATGTTAACATAAATCTGTATTTTAGGTTTAGGAGAAAGGGAAAAACTATTTAGTCAGGTTTTATTTCAGCTGTCTCGGATGGAAAATGTGTGTTCATTAGCCATTAATGTATTTTGTTCATTACCTCATGGTAGTACTAGAAATGTTTTGGCACTGCCATAATGGATATGCTTTGGTAGACAGTAACCTGAATTTCATTGCAAAATCATTTGGTAGTAGAGAAGGCTAACATGAAAACACTTCAGTTAAAATTATCCATTTCCTGATGTGAGACAAATATTTACTTGGGTGTTGTAATGGAGCAAGGCTATGCCTCTTTTTCTGCCTGGGAGTTTTGTTCAGAGGGGTGCTAAGGACTTTGGAAATCCCAGAGGATTTCAAGCATGGATAGGTCTAAATCATATGCAGAGTTGTTCTAGCACTTCAAGACAGTGCCAGTATCACTGCATGTGCTTGCTGCAGCTCAGGCTAACGCTGTGTGTCAGAAGCCTCTGATGGATCTATATTAGCCCTAGTGCTGCAAGAATAGGATGAGAATCTGAAAAAATGCCTTTTATTAATGCCATTTCTAAATGCAGGGATGGTGATTTTGTGAGAAATGACTCTTTTAAGGAATAATTTTAGGTTAGGGTGTCCCAGGATGCTTTCATCCTAATTCTTGGACCTGTAGCTTTTTGCAAGATCTCTTGGTGGGATTGTTTTTTTAAGTGATAGAGGTGTAGGGGTGGTATCCATCCAGGTCCAACCCCTTTCTGTTACCAGCAAGGTGGGCTGCAGGCTGGATGAAATTCAGGTTTAGGAGATACTATTACTCTTCTCAGAAGCACTAGTAAACCACCTAAATGCGTAGCTTAACAAATCGATTATACTGAGCTGTGTGACCACAGCTATCCTACTTTTGTTCCATATCTAATTTTTCTTATTTTTATGGATATTTTCTGCCTGAAGCTGATGTACCTTGTATCTGCTCTTCATGAGAGATTTCAGTGTAACTGATCTAGGACTACAGCAGTGGCTACAGCACAACCTGCTAAAGAGTTGATGAAGTCAGAGTATCAGTTCAGTTTTATCTATTCTGTGAATTTTTTTACCCTCTCTTATCCCCCAAATCCTTAATTTCTTGGGTAAGGCATTTGTATGTTAATAGTAAGAGACTGACCAATCAAAAATGGATTGCAAGATCAAAGCGCTTCTTGGACTTGAGGAAGATAACAAGCAAATACATACTAAAAACATAATCCAGGTTATTCTGGTACTAGTGGAGATTATCAATTGCACTAAAAGCCTACGCAGTTCTAATTGTGTCAACATAACACTACCGATTTATTCTGAGAGGGGAAACTTGTATTTCTAGAAACATGAACAGAAAAGCTTGTATATGCATATGAACCCTGAGATCTGTTTGCTGACTGCAGTACAAGAAAGGGTTTGTGTAAAATGGGAACCTAGTATGTGTATGTCGGTACACAGAAATATAAAAAATAATATCCTAAAGTCAGCCTCTAAGACACTTAGTTTTTTGGACAAGATTCCTTTGCTTTTGAAAGTGTGCATATTTCTGTTTGTGTGGGCAGTTAGATATGCACTCATAAATATACATTAATAAATTTGTCATAAAACTAGATGGTATTATTGGCATCTAAAGTGCTTTGAACTTAATGTTAGCTCCTCATAATGGAACACTGAAATGTGTTTTTTATCAAGTGTGAGGGTCAGAGGTTGGCTTGAATTCTAGAATAACGTAATTCAAAGTAATTTTGAAGTTATTTGTCCTTGTCTTTTTTCTTCAGGCAGGAAATGGGGATTTTTTTTTTGCTGCCAAGACACAACTATACTCTTACAAAATCAGCGACACTGAACTCAACTTTTACTTAAATATTTTTTGATCACAAAATGAAGGCTTCTTTTTCCTAAAGCCAGGAGAAACCAAAATATTTAGTAGTCAAGGAAAATCTGTGGCATCTTTTAAGTTCTTAGTGTAATAAGGCCTATGTTTATGTATTTGTTTGCATGTAGCCCTCATGATGGGACAAGCAGATGACTGGAGGTTACGTAAATGGATACAACTCAGCTGGTGTCATTAATCATAAGGGGATTACAAAGATATTCTTTTGTTTCAGTGCAATGACTGTGTATAACAACATAAACATTCTTTTCTCTCTTTGCATGGATTGGAACTAATATATTTACAGATTTCAGGCCTGGATTAATCTCTCCTTACTGTAGTCATCTCCCTCACAGGTTGTCCCTCCAGACCCTTGCTACGCAGACACAGCCATTCATGCCCAATACAGACCCATTCCAATCTCTAGGCATCTAAATTAGCTGCCCAAGGTTAGATTAGTTGAAGCAAGTCTTAGTATGTCAAAGGTTTGCAAATAAGTAAAGCTAATTTATATTTGTCCATGGTGGGTGGTATGTACCAGTTACCAGATTATGGGTGTGTATGTATTATGTGTGATGCCCCTGCCCTTTACGCAGTGTGTAGGACAGGGGCATCCCAGCTGGGATGGCTACTTGGTTCTGCCCTCAGCTCAATGTTACTACTTAGAATATTCTCTTTCCTTAACTATTTTTATATCACTCTGAGCCGGTTCATCAAGCAAGTCTTAATAACCTGAACAGATAGACCCAGGAAGTTCCATGACCAAATTAAGAAAATACCCAATCTGGAAGGATATTAGTCATGCTTTGGACTGGAATACTCCTATGCTACTCTCATTGGTAATACCCCTTAACATAATAATATCCATCCTAGACTTTTAAATAGATTGAAAGTCTTCTAAATAAAAGCTGACACAAGGGATTTAAAATGCACAGTTATTTCCCTTAAATGTGCTACATAACCCTGACACTTTATCTTAGCAGTGCAAGCTGATTTCAACATTAGGTTTTTCTGCTGAAACAATGTAGACTAATTTTAAAACTTTAGGTGCTGAGCCAAACTTCTCTAAGTAATGAGCAATTCCTGCTGACTTCACTGAGCCTTGAATCAGGTTCATGGAGTTGTTAAGGGATGCATAAAATCTTCTAAATAATTTTATACAAATATATTTTGTTCTGTGATTGAATGTGATAATTTAAGTGCTCTAATTAATGAGAGAGAGAGACTAGGAAAAGGTCACAGCTAAGTATATTTGAATATGGAAGCTGCTGTCAAGTGGTATAGAGAAGTGTCAAGTTCAAATCAGCTATTCTAAACCACATTTAAAAGATCATTTTACTAAACTTTCTAGGGAGTAATACATTTTATGGTCTTATGGTTTAAATTAAAGAAAATTAGTTAAATCTTAGATTACTACCTTCTGTATAAGAACAAACATTGTATTCTCCCTCTTCCCTCCCTTCTTCCCCCCTCCCCCCAAAATGTTGTTCAAATTAAGTTCTAGTAGTTTAATTATATGAAGGTATTTTAGCTCCTGGAAGCTTACAGATTACCCCCAAAAGACAGCAGGGGTATCAGAATGTTAGCAATGTCTAAGACCCTTTGACCAGAGACTAGGTCACAGGATATATGACACAAAAAAGTCTTTAAATGATGATTTTTTTTGCTATTTCTATGTGCCAGTTAGCTAATGTCTATTTATCCAAAGACAAAAAGCCCAGAATAGGTACGGCCAGTTGTATATTGGGAAAAAAAGCATCTCTATTGAATCATTAAAATTGTGATTAAATTAATCAATGATTTAGTGTAAAACTGTAAATTTTGGCATAGAAACGGTAATGTAGATTTCCCCTCCTTTCCATGGAAATAAGACACCCTATGAGACTATTAATTACCACCAAATGCGGAGTGGTGGTTTTTCTTTCTTTTTTTTTTTCCCTTTGACGCCTAAAT
This sequence comes from Heliornis fulica, assembly GCA_013399135.1. Lineage (NCBI taxonomy): Eukaryota > Metazoa > Chordata > Aves > Gruiformes > Heliornithidae > Heliornis > Heliornis fulica. Next base: position 42,652 of record VXBZ01008785.1, on the reverse strand, counting down.
GCTGAGTTCTAGAGACTGTAAATGATAAACAGTGATTAAGTTCAATTAGAAAAAAAATCAATTTACTTGAAGTCATGCTGCCTGTAGCTTCTGTCAACTGCGATTTTTGCTTTGCTTTGTCAGAGTATGTGTACAACTTCTTACTGGATGCCTCTTCTGTGCATTTACTGATATATTGGACAGGGCACATCTCCATCTTCTGTTTTTGGAGCTGAGTAAATACTGTGCCTTAATTTTCATGCTAAAGGCTTTGATATTAAGCTTCCAGGGTTTTTGTCTTTTGGAATATTTCTCTCTAAATTCAACTGACACTTTTTTTTCCCCCTAAATGTGGAAAAAAACCCAGTCTTGCCAATATAGTCTAGATGGCAAGATAACTTAATTCTGTGTATTGCTTCTCATTGCAGTAGTGCTTCTGCCAAAGCATAATATGGAAAGATCATGTTGAAATGATTATCTGTGACAACCTCTAAATCCTTGTCAAAGGCACTGCTTGCCAAGATAGTTTCCTAGCCTTTACGTACTGCCTGCATTATTTGTCTCCACATTAATTGCTTGCATTTGGCTGTATTAAAATATGGGGGTTTTGACAAATGATTTAACAAGCTGTTATTACCATCCACTACAATTTTTATCCTGTCCACATGCAGTACTAGAAAAGCTACATCACTGTCTAAAGATCATTGATGTGAGCAAATAGGATTGAAGCAGATTCCTGCTAGAATTGAGTCTGTCTTCTGATGTCTTCCTATCAACAATTACAGTTGAGATGTGTCAGAAGGCTTATCTTAATCTGTCTGCTCTCTTCATGTAACATATATTTGTCAAGAAAGCTGTCTTGTGGTGGGAAGTTAAATGCACCAAAAAAATCCAAGCATAATGCATTGCCATCTAAAATATCCATAGTACGCTAAAAGAAAGCAAAGCTGGCAGTCAGGCAGACAAACAGAGTTTTTCATGAAACTGTAATGAATTATTCTAGTGATACTTTTCCTTCTAGTTCTTTGTTAGTTGCACATTATTTTATCCAGTGTTGCTGCAAGGATGAGGTGTTCTTCAAAAAAATCACCCCATCTGAGATATTTGAGTGCCAGAATTGCTTTAAATTTTCTTGAACTAACTGAAAAGCTGGTATTAACAGTTTGTCACTGGCAGCTCATAACAATGCCAAGTGATTTTTAAGTAGCAGGTCTTCAGAGTAACAAATGCATACATGATATAGCGGTGGTTTGCTTTGTTGGTTCAAAGTCTAACTGACTGTGATCGTTGCAGTGATCCAGATTTAATGTTTAGGTTGCTATCTGCCACTCTTCAGTATGCTTTCTCATATGAGATTACTCATATCTGTAAAGTGCATAAAGTTTGTACATAAAATTCAGAAAAGTTAAAATGTGTGTTAATTAAGTAGTCTGCTTATTGCCAAGGCTGCATCTTGTTACAGCATTTCTTTGCTGAATTTTGAAGATTCCCTTCATGACTACAGGACAGATGGACTTTAGCTTTCTTGAAGATTGGTAGATTTCTTCTGAAACCATCATTATACATACAATTCCTGCCAAACATATGGAAATGTAGGGACGGACTTCTTTGTCTGATCAGCTGCCCTGTATTTTGACTATGAGCAGGAGACCTTTCAGAGGAAGTTCAGTGGAAACCCTGGTGGATAATTATGGGAAAACTAATTCTGTTATTAATACTTTTGCATATTTAGTAAGGCACTATAAATTGTGCTTAGTCTCACATGCAAAATGGTGAAAAATACTGCAACAGGAAAGGAGAGATGTACAAAGTCCTTTTTTTGTGGTTCCACTGATGATACTGAAATGTTGCTGATGAACATTTCCCCTAATCTGTATTACCTTAACTAGGTAAGGTTCAAGTGTTGCTCCTACCAATAAAATAGGATATAATAGGAAAGCGTATGATTATTTCCAGCTACATTTCCCATATAGCCAGCTGAACACTGCATTGCCATCTTTATAGGATGACCCATTGTTAAGCATATGCCTTGTGTGATGTAATTCCCCCAAAGTGCTGAGTGACAGTTGGCAGTAGTACACTGTGTCACAGCCATGCATCAGAGCCCATAGGAAGAGTTAAAAAAATAATCAGAAAAAGTATTATCAATCATGCTTATTTTCAAATTTAATGATTTCAGAGGGTCTAACTCATCTTTTGGGGCTGTCAGTGTTGTACCTGTAAGAATGATACAGTATAATGGTAAGCATAAGTATCAATTAACTGTTGCTGTTTTACCCTAGAAAGCTTGGCTGAGTTTCTTAGAGGGTCAAATTTTTTACCCTGGAGGACCAAAACATAAATTTCTTCTTGGAATATCAAAACCTGAAAATAATGGAAAGAATCAGAAGAACAAGTTGAAAATGGTCTGAGAACTTTAGTCAAATGATTTTGTTCTAAAAGTAACCTCCAAGGTCATCTTCCAATAGATGAACACTTCTTCTAATCTCTGTGTGCAACTTAGAGTACATAATCATATACATTACTGTCAGGGGATGCTGTAAACCTACAGCCCTGCTTTAAGCTGCAGCATTGTATTTGAACTTTCAACTGAGTCAGAACAAAGGATTTATAGCGTTTTCAGGGGTGACAGATGTTTAACTTTAACATATGCATTACAAATTGAAATTAGTTTGGAAAAAGTAAAACCAAATGCACTTAGACCACTTAGAATGATATATCTTTTCTTTAATGTTGTTTAGTGGAGTAAAAGTTGGACCCCATCTCCCTTTGGATGACACTTGGGATCATACAGGAGCTACATACGCAATGAACTTCAGGGGGACCAGACAGCAATTCATCAGCATACCTGCAATATACTGGCACCACCCTCTGCGTTCTCAGTATATCAGAGATATACTTTATCAGAGATATAAAATATCTCTGCATTTCTCAGTACTTCATTCTCTGCTTCTCAGTTACTTGGAAAATCGCACTTATTTAATTTTAAGTTCCTATACTCTGATAATTATTCTGCACATATTTAACCAGCAATAATGTCTCTTTCTGTGAAAGATCTGTACTAATTCTGTGTTTTAAAGTGTGCAGCTGGTGATATTACTTCTGGTGCTGTAAAATGTACATTCACAAGGAAAGGAGAGACTGAATGTACTAAGGTTACAATAATAACTACTTAGGCATGGTGTTTTATCACACCAAATAAATCTTCAGCTGATATTAGCATAAAGTGAGAAGCTCTTGTTTGCAAGTGCAAGTATTTAACGCCCAAGTCAGCTACTAATGGTCAAAAGGGACAAGGAGTAATGGGTCCAAACTGGAGCATAGGAAGTTCCATGTGAATGTAAGGGAGAAACCTTCTCACCATGAGGGTGATGGAGCACCGAACAGGCTGCCCAGAGAGGTTGTGGAGTCTCTTTCTCTGGAGACATTCAAGCCCAATCTGGACACATTCCTGTGTGGTTTAATGGAGGTGATCCTGCTCAGGCAGGGGGGTTGGACTAGATGATCTTTTGAGGTCCCTGCCAACTCCTAATGTTCTGTGATTCTGTGACAAGCAAGCTATTAAAATGCAGTGACACAACATAGACAATACATTTCTAACTGGGTAGTAAATGGAGTCACTCATCCCATCTGCTTATTAACCATGTGACACTGCCAGGTGCAATTCCTTAGTTTACTAACATCTGATGGACCAGATGTTGCAACTGGAAGAATTCTTTCCACTGTTTTGCACCTTGGAGCAGAAGGGTGTGATGTGCCAAGGGGACTGTACCTTCTGCACCTTGTGCAACATTTTCCCTAGCACTTCTTGCTCTGAACTCCAACACATAAATTAAGAAATATTTAGGAATGAAAGCATGTTTATCTAGAAGAACAAAGATATTGTTCTTCTAGAAATACTAAATTTTGGTTATTTGGAAATTGCTAAAATTATTTCGTAATTAAGTGTGAGGAAAATTTCCGTTTTAAAAAACCTAGTAAACATTTACGGGGGCGCGGGGGAAGGAAATAAAGGATCCTACTGTAGCCAGTTCCTGCACACTAAGTATTAAAGACCTATGTGCAAAATTCCGACTTTCTCTTTTTTAATTTTTTTTTTTGCAGATGGTCCTGTGTTAGTTGGAATGAGTCTGGATATTGCGAGCATTGATACAATATCAGAAATAAATATGGTATTGTAGTATTTGCATTAATTCTTGTTTTATTTGTTGTGTTTACAGCTGCTGGCAATGTGACTTTGAGGCGTTGTTCTTTGTGCATTCAGGGTATGTTAGGTGAAGGAATTTTATTTTTGCTACAGATAGTGGTTATTGCACTACAATAAGTATGGAAATTCAATTGCAGATCATGCCCCTCTCGCACAAATTTGCTACTGAGTATTAATCCTAATGAAAGTCGTGTAGAGCAGTATTTATTTTCCAGATTAAATGTTGAAACTTTTATGTACTTCAGAAAATTAAAGATATATTTGTGTGACTTTGAAGCCACTCCCTTTCCTTGTGATTAGACACAGCTGAACTTAGATTGTTTTTCTCTTTTACTGTCACACATTAATTTATTCCAGATGTATTTAATTACATTTGTATCATTTAATTTTGAAGGAACTATGAAATGGAGTACACTTTTTAATTTAAAGATACTCTATTGGTACATAGAAATAAAAGGCAAAAATTGTTAATCATATGTTCAATATTAGAAAATATTTTGGTTGGTGTATATATGTAAAAGTGTGTCTATAGATAAATATGCATAAAGTGTGTGTATATATATATAACAGTACCTCACAATTTCATTACTCAGGCTTTCAGAGAAGTTGAACACTAGAATCTCTCTGTATTTAGTAGGTATTAGTATTTAGAAAGGGGGAAGGAAGGTTAGAACTTAAGGTAAAATTATACTACTGATAAAAACACACCCTAAGATCACAAGTTGATTAAAAATTCTTCTGCTGAGAAACTGTGATTTTTAATGTAAGGTGTAGTTGTAGGTGTATTGGGCTGAGGTATATTCATGGTATTGATAAATCTCATAGCCCTTTTTGCTTGTGATGCTGAAAGGATACATTGTGCTAAAAGCTGAAGATTCCCTTCCTGTTTCACAAACTTCTGTCTGAATTTTTACAACACTTTTCCCAAGGTTTCCTTAAGAAAATGCATTATTTAATAGTTTATGTGAACAAAATTATGTTTGCAGACCCCTTTATAAATCATTCCAAAATTTAAAGATTTAGAGCCAGATTATTTGCTTGCAAAACTCAGATGACTTCAGCTGATTTATAGCCCCGGACTTAGGACATCAGGTCTTACTGTAAAATTCCAGTGACCATAAGAACAAAATCTACTCAAGATAATATTTCTTAATGATGTCAGCCTCACATGGAGTGCTGGAAAATTTGGCAGGACAAGAGCCAGTTAAACTGCTGTTGGAGGGTCAGCATGTAAGAATGGGAAATAGTCACAAGCTATTTGCGCCCGACAGCTGTTTCCATGTACTTCTGTAAAACAATGCAATACAGGCTTGCTCTGTATAATTTTTTTCTGTTTTAGGACTACACGGCTACCATATTTCTAAGGCAGCGGTGGACTGATGAGAGACTTTGTTTCGATGGTAATAAGAGTTTAAGCTTAGATGGTCGGCTTGTGGAAATGCTTTGGGTACCAGATACCTTCATAGTTGATTCAAAAAAGTCCTTTCTTCATGATATCACTGTTGAGAATCGTCTTATAAGGATATACCCTAATGGAACAGTCTTGTATGCCCTACGGTATGTATATGCCACACAGCAGCCTTTATGTTTGGCATCTACTTATGTTTTAAACTTTCCAGATTAGCACAGTTTTATGCTTATGCCACTAAACTCAGCTATTCTGAAGTTGTTTCCTATTTTGCATGCTTTTACCCCGTTAGATACTAGGAAATACTAGACTTATTTTTCATTACAGTAGATATTTTCCTGAAAATATTTGTTCATGAAGGACATATGACTTATTTTTACTGATGAACAGTTTTTCCACATTAATAATCAGCAATAACTTCCTCTTTTTTTTTTTTTTAGGATCACCACAACTGTGGCATGCAGCATGGATCTGACCAAATACCCAATGGATAAGCAGACATGTACTTTGCAACTGGAAAGCTGTAAGACACTTTATTGTAATACAAAAATATCTACGATCTTTTTCAAAGGCTGCTAGATATTATCAAAGAAGCCAGGGACAGTGTGTGACCAGCCCCTGGTGACTTATAATAATATCTGTATACAAAAGTAAAGGCATGAGGCATCACTGAAAATAGCATGGCAGTACTGAAATGCTGCCATGCTATTAATCATTAAACAAAATCTCAGATGATCATAATCCTGGTTTTGCAGTGCATCCTGCAGTTTTTCTCTTGGTCTTCAGGGGGAGTTCTGTGAGCAGGCATTTTCTAGCAGAGCCAGGAGAATATGTTTAGTCATTTTTCTCTTTCAGACAGTACATATTTCTTTCCCCCTCAAGGCGCCATCCCTTTAGTAAAGAAAAAAATGAGAATAAAGCTTATTTGTAAGGCATAGAGTTCATAATTAATTTACTATATTCATACTGGAACAAAGGTAATTGCATAGACAGTTTTTTTTTCAAGGTGGATACATATCTAGTTTTCTGTGACTTTTTTAATTGTCTCTGTTCCTTTGCCCTGGGGGAAAAAAGCCATCAATAGATGGATGAAGACTAATACCTTCACAGGTTCTCATTTTATCAATGTTTCATAATTTTTTATAAAATACGCTCTGTAATGCTTTGAAGGGATAGTTGCTTTGCAAATACCCAGATGTGCATGTTTAGAGTTAACCTTTTGCTGCTATTAGTATAAGAATCTATAAAAATATAATTGCATGGGATAATATCAAAAGGCTACTCAATCCTGTAAGATGAAAATACATGTTCAAATATATATCAATACATATTCAAAATCTTTTGGAAGGTTTTCCAGTACTTGTGAAATTTTATTGTTTTCTATTGTAGCAAACAGTATTGTGTGTGTTTATCTCCTGTTGGTAATGAACAATTAGAAGATTGCTGCAAAGTTTCATTTTAGACAGGGCCGCAAAGGGAATCGACCCCAAAGCTCTCCTTACAAAAGAGTCCCTCTAGAATCAGCAGTTTTTATAAGATCTGTTTATCAAACAGTGAATTGAATTAAAATTTGGATTTATCTCTAATTTATTTTCCTTTGGAAGAGCCTATTAGTAAGTAAACACATACGGTTTTACATCAACAGCATTGCCTAGTGAGTTGTTTAAAATTTTCTCTAGTTCCAGAATGAAATATGTCCTACAAGTACTTAAATTTATTTGACAGGATTAAAAAAAAAAAACCCGAAAATTCCCTATATAATTAAAAATAAGCATTTTTTCAGAATGATTCCATCTGCTTTTTCAACAGCACACAAGTGTCTCCTGTCCAAAGGGAAAACAGTAATGTCATCACAAATGCTCCCATGACATTGGGGGTTAGTTTTAAAGGAAACAGCTAGAAGTGATAAATGGAAAAGGAAAGAGTGTGTTTTCAGCTGTGGCCATTTCTTCAGTGCACTGTGATACTTACTTTTGGGTATGCCAGAAATGGTTTCTGTCCCCTTATGAGAAACTATGACAAGTTGCAGATGAATGATAATGCCATTCTAGAATACTACTTGCAAATACCATTACCTGGTATTAAGAATTGTGAATGTGGCCATTTGTATGCATCTGTGTGAATGTCAATGTGTATAAACCAAATGTAAAATATATAGCATATAGATGATCTGAAACAGTGCTGAGGCCTTTAAGTGATTACTAATGTAATCAATCGATATTATCAAGTAGTGGCTTTGCTCAGTAAAGCATCCCTGAGGCTTTTACAACATGTTATTCTGGTATTAGTTACAACATTAATTCATTTGTAGTTTCTACACAGCAAAAGGCTTTTCAGTCAAAATGTCAGTTGTTCTTCCTCTGTTATTGTAACACTTCAGAAGGTGGCACATGCATATGTTAGGAGACAGAGTCTATCTCCATTGACGTGACAGATGTGACATTTGGGGACTTGGAAGGCTCCTGTCTTGGTGCTGCCTGGGGGGTTCATGTTCTCTGCTGTGTGTTAAGGAACACCACCATGGGCTGAGGGTTGTTTTCCTCTCACCCTACCACTATTCCAAGGCCTCCAGTCCAAATACATATTCATGTTTTGGGCCCATCTTGGAAATTTTCCTTCAGAACTTGTCCTTTAGTGTTCATTCGGTGAAGAGCCATGTGAAGGCACTTAGCTTGTGCTTGACAATCAGGGGAAATTAAAATTAGCAACAGAAAGGTAAAGAAACTAATTTTTATTAGGCATTATGAATGTTTAATCCCAAATTTACTATTCCTGTAGTTAATGCTGTTGACATTAGCTACTCACACTGTATCAACAAAGTACAGGTATGAGACATTTTGGACTTGAATTAAAATGAGAACAAAATGTCATGTAAAGAAAATAGAGATTACTTGTAAAAGATGTGCCTTAAGAATTTTGTCTCCAACTTTTAAAGATTTTATAATTAATAAAAGATTAATCCCCTGGATTAAAGAATGATTTTGCACAGTGAGCACTGTGCTTTTAATTTTACTGTCTGTTGGGAAGGCTCTCCCCATGAGCCTTCTTTACAAACAGAGTTTTGATATTAGTATTTTAAAATAATTTTCACAGGGAGAATGACAAAAGCCTACTTGTTGTTCAGCTAATGAAAGCAATTGGAACAAAAAAGGTTCTATTAAAGCAAGACAACCTCCATTTGGAGGTATGCTTGTTATCATCCATCCGGGCATCCGAGTTTTTCCAATCTCACACATTTTGGAAGACTGAATATCTTGTGAAAATAAATAAGAAGTTACTGTGGTACTCTTTAGTTCTTTGGATTTATTTAAATACCTGCAGTTCATTTATACTGAAGGAAAGTAAAATGAATCCATGCCTGGAGTCAGATGTAACAACTGCTTCTCCAAACTTCTTTGTTTTGACTGAAGACAATGCAATCATTTGTTTATAGGAAAATGTTACTTTTATTTTTCATCTTTCAAATCTGGGAAATTTCCCAGCATGTGGTTTCAGAGAATTGTGAACTTAGCTTGGAAGTGCATGTTTTCGGCTTGTCTTTTGACACAGTAGTGTTTTGGCTGTAATTGGTATAAATGTGACAGTGACAGAAATTTACAGCCATGATATCTTTTCAGAAAACTGCCAGTGGTAGTGAAAACCAGGTTTGCTTTTAAAGAATGGTCAGGAAAAGAGTTTGAGTGAAACGAAATTGCTGGACTCTTGGTTTTTTTTTTTGTTTTTTTTTTTTGTCTTTTCAGTTAAATGTCTGTAAGAAGTCATTTTTTGTCATTGTAAGAATCAAAACCATTTTCTTAAATACTAAAATTCTCCTTTTTATTTTAGTGATGTCTCTTTCTGTGATTCCAGAGCTTCGTTCTTTTTGCAGCATATACCCTTGTGGAATGTATTGCATTATTGTCTCACACTGTAATTTACTTACAATTGACTGGAGTCTAAAAATAATGATCTGCTCGTGCTTCTGTCCCTTAAGCCTAGCTATTAACTTGCACAATATAAGTCTGTCAAATACAGGAATGATTGATGCAAGTAAGCTAAAGGAAAAGATGTTCAAATGCTCCCTGTTAACATGTAAATTACATTAACATAATCTTGAATTAATCATATACACTAGCCTGAAAATTGCTTGCCTTTTAATATAATGGGAAAAGTTACAGAGGTATTTTAGCTATGATTGTGCTGCATATTGACAAGTGTGTGCAAAATACAGTTACCTTTTGATAGATGATTCACGTCCCGTCTCCGCTCCTAATTACTACTTGAAGGTTAAGAGGAAATCTCCTGGGGCCTCTGAAGAGCCTCCTGAAACATCAGTTTCTAAGCTGGTGTCCTCAGGAACCCTTCAACATCCTAAGCCAAAATGTCATCCCAAGTGATGACCCAAGCCCAGCTCAGGGTGCAGTGCCAGCATGCAACAGCCCTGCTGCTCCCCTCACCCTGTTGTTTCTATGGGACCGAGGACCAAATGCACTGTATTGAGACACAGCATCCTGGGGTGCAACAAAGGGCACACAAAATGTTTACTCCGAGTGCTGGCAGTACTATAATTCATAAAAGCTTTATTTCTTTAAAGCTCAACAGCTCTGGACTTTAGAATACCATGTGGTACTGATCTCTTTTATTAGTTTGTCATGTATACAAAAAAGACCACCTCTAAAAAAAGTCATCTTAAATTATAAGACTTTGCATGTTATTGTGAATTTTGTTGTGAACAGGCATTGCGTTCTGCCAAAACCCGTCACTGTTTATGTCTAAGTGTACTTTCAGGCAGTCAAATAAGAAACAGCTGAACCACAAGTGTGCTCAACACAAATTAATTATTGTGTAAAATAAACACTTCTGTTGGCTTGTGTATCACTACAGGGGGTTATAACATCAATGATGTCATGTTTTACTGGACTAGAGGAAATGATTCAGTTCGAGGTTTGGACACGCTCCGACTGGCACAGTATACAGTAGAAGACCACTTTACCTCTGTATCTGAAGCCGTGTATGAGACAGGTAAAAATACCCTTCTACCACTCTCTAGGTACAGTCTGGGACATGGCTCTGGAAACAGAGCAGCATTAAGGATCTGAGCATGTTGCTTGCTGTTAGTGTGACAGCTTTCATAGTCTGCTTGATTGCATTCTTAAAACTATACATACTTTTCCAGATGTTACCAGCAGATAGCTGGGTAACGTAAAGGACAAGAGATTTTGAGCATTTTCTTGGAGGCTGTGCACTATCTAAGCAGTGATAAGAGATGGATTGCTTCTTCCGTGTAACATTGGGGGAGTTCTTGTGAAGAAGGAAGGGCGTTGAGCAAGGCAGAAGCCTCTATTCAGCTGTGGAAATGCCCGTGAATGTGCCAGGTGCTTTTACAACTGCAAGAAGCTGAGTTTTATGGCTAATGCGTGCAGGAGCTGTTCATTATCTACAGCAGCCCCCGTCCAGCCTGGTGGGTAGCAGAGTGCAGGTTGCTCAGCCTCATGTTCCTTGGCCTTGGGAAGGGTCCAAAACATTTCCACAGACCTGCTCCTCTGCTGATCTTGGGAAACAACTGTAGAAATTTTCCTCTAGCTGCAGGAATTAACCTTATGAAAGAATCTGCTTCTGTTTATTTTCCAGAGATTCTGAAAGGGCTTTTGAAGGGTTCAGGACCTGCCTGACCTGCTTTATCCTCTTTGAGTTACTTTTTGGTTCTTCATTGCTGTTCTTCACTGCATACTTAGTTTCATTTCTTCTCAAGTCAACCTGCCAGCCAAAAGGGTGATCTTAAAATGGAGACTCACATCCTGCAAAGCTGAGGTTTCACCAGAGGATATGTTACTAACTCACAGAAATCTGGTGTTTCTGTTCCATGGTTGGGTATTTCTGTTTTAAATTCAACAGAGAGAAACGTTATGATCTAATTTCAGGTATTAATTCAGGCTAAGAAAGAAAGTTTACTAAATGCTTATAAAAGTAGAAATGAAATACATACCAGCAGGCTCCAGGATCACAAAGTATTTTGCTACTTACATAAGTGACATCTGCTTGCCTTCCTCTTCTCTATAGCTTCTGGGTAAGCAACATCAGGTTCACTCAGAAGAGAATAATCCTTTATTGCTGCTCTGCCCAGAAGGGTATTAGGACCTGTTCACCATACAGGAAAGGGGAAGAGGAAACCTACTCAATTCTTACCACCTTCTATCTTACGGTCTGGATTCTAAAGCTAAGAAAAGTTCTGTGGTTTTTTTTTTTTTAACCAAATATAAATGGAAACTTGTTTTATTCTAACTGAAGATGCATGATACGAACAGCACTCTGTTTCAGTAAATGATGCTGTCTTCCTCCTGTGATGTTGGCAGTAATCAGATGTATTAAGTCAAAAGCCACTCTTTCTTTTAATTATACATTTTAACACATTTAACTTAATTCAATTAAAATTTCCTACACCTGCTTGTTACAGCTCTCCTGTTCAAGAAACCCATGCAATCAAGTGCTGTGCAGTACTTCAAAAATGAGATCTCAGAATCCTCTTAATTTTCTATTGAGTTGTAATGAATTAGGCATAGTTTTCTACAGAACTTTTTAGGAAAGTAGTGCCTATTGTAGCCCATATTAAAAAAAAAGCAACCAGTTTATGGAACTATGTAATCAGTTTAGAAATGAAATATGATGGTTTGCATTTCCTTAACAATATTAATAGATATCTGAGTCTATTTTTATAAATAACTGTTACATTATTACACAAGGCTAAAGTTAAAGATACAAGAGCAAAGCTGTGTGCAGTATTACTAACGCAGCAAAAAAAGCAATCAGGATTTGATACTCTGAACTTGAACAGACAGTACAGCTGCTGTGCAAGTGAAATATTGCACAACAATGCAACCTCCAAGTTCATGCAAAGCCACTGACAGAGCCAAATTTAAGATGCCGTCAGCAAAATTCCTGCATAAGTAACTTCAATGCATTTAAGAAAAAGGACGTTGTGGATTAATCTTGTGTATAGTACACAGCGTGTATCACATAATGGTAAGTCAATTCAAAAAACGTTAGCTCGACTGCTGGCTAGGGTTTGGTGTTGATTTTGGTTTGATACAGACAAATTTAATTTTGAACATGGGTAAATGAATTGTTGGAACCATTTCCTACATGGCTTAACTATAGTTCTTATTCTGCATACACTGATACACTTTTGGACCCCAAAGCCATGTGAGTGCATCAGTGGCTGCTGGGTTTTTATTTTAGCTGTCTAACTAACAGCACCTGCATTCTCAAAATAATAGAGATATAAAAAGCTTGCCTTACTTATTGGAAAAACATAAAAACAATGAAGGACTGTTACAGTCTAGCTTTTTGTGTAAATAATCATGGAATTAAGGCTGAAATATGCTTTAAGAATTTATTTAATCTATTCTCATGTTGCAAGACAAGGTCATTTATATCTACAGTCTACTTCCTGACAGATGTTTCTAGGAGTATGTTAGAAAAACCTCCAGAGCGTTTGCTTCACCCTCCCTAGATGATTTTTTTCTTGTGGTTGTTACACGCATATTTTCCTTGTGTCTAATCTTAATCTCCCTTGCTGAATTTCAAACCCATTTTGTGGATATAGAATACAAATTTCCTGCTATTCCTCAGCAGCCTTTTCACTGTTTCATGACAGATGTATCTTTTCCCAAACACTTTCCCACTTTTCAATTCATATTAACAGTTTCGTAGATGTCCTATCTTTGCGACTGTTATTCCACTGAATTTCTTATCTTTGCTGATGTGCAGCACCCAAAAACTGGTTACCCTGTTCCCATCAGATGCCCTCCACGGAGGGACAGAATCACTTAATGTGTTTAATGAACTCTGTTCCTCTTTATCCATTCTGGGTTGATATTTGCTTTCCTTGCAGAAAGTTGTGCACTTTTGGCCTTGTTCAGCCTGTGGTTCCTTCTTGTACTCCTACCTCCTTTATTGTCATGTAACCACATATTCTCTATGATCTGTTTAGGAACTAGTAGTTCTCATCTGAGTGTAGGACTTTGTACTTGCTTTTATTGAGTTGCATCTTTTTTTATGCAGGCTGACAGTTGTTGAGGCAAGTTTGAACTCTAATCCTGATGTTCAGTGCGCTAACGCTCCACTCTTAGAAGAGGCTTGGTATATCACTGTTTGTTAGCAGGCAGTGCTGGGCACAGGACAGACCCTGTGTGTTCCACTCAATAAATGCTTCTGGTATCACAGTAAGTGATAACTAATGTATCTTAATTAACATTTTTCATTGGAGAAAGAAGCAAACCAGTTATTTAACACTATATATATATAAATATATATATAACTCCAGTTATATAAACACAGCTAATTGGCTGTTGATAGCTTTTATTCTGGCCAGCAGTATCCCTTAAGTCTTGCTCTCACTACCTCAGCCCTTCTGGCAAGTCTTGAGTAGCATCAGGAATGAAAAGGCTCAGCTTAGGTCTAGTCTAATGCTGAGTCCTCAGCCTGAGCCCAGAAGACAAGAGTTATGCCAGACAGTCAGGGCTCTCAGTGAACCTCCCTGCTTAGAAAACTGTGAAGTCAGCAAAAGGAATGATATTTTGTCGTAACAGAGGGAAAGAAGACACAAAAGCATCAAGTCAGTCTCTTCTCACTGGAGCACAAAGACATTTGCCCTCTTGAAAAAGACTGCAAAGGGAGCTGGCCACTGTTCTTTGTCTGTAGACACTGACAGGATTTTGATGTCTATCACAAATCCTGTTTTAGCCTCCTTGAGCTAGAGGTCTTTTCAGACTGTTTTGGTTATGCAGTGTTGAAACTACAGAGTTGGCACTCCATGTTATTAGCCTCTCAGGTGGGAGGTCACAACTAAGCCAGTAATGAATTTCTCTTATTTATAATTAGTGATCTGAAAATCAAATAGTATGTGAACTAATACACTAAACAGTGTATAAATACAACAGATTGCTACACAGAATGCATGTTTGTCTCTTTCAAAACAGAGGGGTTACCTTCCTTTGTCCTACAGGTCCACCTACAGTTTCTCAAGGCCTAAGGGATTTATTGGTTAGCATTCACAACCTTCTAGGATTTTCAGTTCTTTTCTTTTGGAGGTATGGATCTGCTGTGTAACTTCTCTCATTCCTTTTATTGGTTCTTTTATAATCTGTAATAGCTCTCTAGTGAGTATTTCTGAGAACATTTTTTTTGCCATACAAGGTTTACAGGCAAACTCAGAACTATATTGAGTATTATTTTATCTGGTTGAAGCTTTAATCAGCCTCACCTAAGATTCAAGCAGTTACATTTGTATATATGTTACTGTGTTACATTCAACTTACCACTCTGAGCTCATATAACCACGCTTTGTGTATCAAGGACATTGAGAAGAGGCATTTTTTTATTAACTTCTGGGGAATTCTGTTGTAGAAACAGAAATACGCATAAACACTTGGAAACTTCTGTGGCATAATTGCTTTGTAATTTTTTTAACAAGCTAAATGGACAAATATATCTGCACACAAACACTACATGAAAGGCTTTTTATAAATTTGGATTTGAGGCTCATCTCTTTGAAAAGCATTTTTGTGAAGTTAAAACACATGTTGAAGCCTGTTTTGATCTTTCATTTCCTTTAGTTCACCTCTGAAGAATGAGTAGGAAAAGAGGCAGTATGTAAGATCGTGACCGTGAAGAACAATCTGTGATTGCTCTGAGAGGAGAGACACAAAGGAGCTGTAATAACATATAAACCAGATATATTGACACCCTTAACATCCTACATCAAAGAATTACATTTCAGTTGCACAACTCTTGTTGGGTAAAAGAGGGGAGGCTACCCATTCCTTAATGAGTATCTTAATTGTAAACAAGGAATAAAAAAATTGTGTACTAAACCCTACTTTTTCTGCTGCTGGATAAGGCAGTAAAATTCTATTTAAAGATTTCCTATGCTGTGCCTTTAAAAGGTGCAAGAAGAGAAGAAAATGTTAGAGTTATACTGACATGCTTGTGTGAGATGTACATCACACATTTTAGCTGGCACCCAAGAGGTTAGCATACATATTTCATGATGGAGAAGAATGTGCTCTTTGTGCCTGACTGCACAGCCCTGTGCAGGATACCAAAGTGCTTCTTACATAAAGAGTGATGTGGAGCAGTCCTTTACTGGAGTAGAGTTCATCAAAAAGTCCACAGGAAGTAACTGTGGGGAAGATGTTCCCATTCTGTAACAATAGAGTGGGGGTTAGGAACTGCTGGCAGTGATTCTAGAGCATCAGCCCTTCCTTAGGGCACTTCTGCCATGGCTGTCTGTGGGGCAGAGGGCAGCAGGAAAGAGCAGAGATGCAGTGTTCTGCCATCAGTTGGGAACACATGCCATAAAATAGTGGGATAACAAAAAAAGGATGACCTAGGGTGACAAGGAGTCCTGCTTGTTTAGATTTATATTTGTTTCTCAGGCAGTGTAGCAAGAGTCAGTGTTGCTAAAATCATCAGTGTTATGGAAAGATCTAGACAAAGTGTCAGGTAGGCAGTGCTGAAAATTAGAATATTGTTTTTAGATGCCAAGAGCCAAACTTCAAAGACAAGTCAGACAAGTTCTTACCTTCAGAAGTGTTAGCCTTGGAACTAAACTCATACCTTCTCACTTTCTGGGAAAGATTCCATGCTAGAGCCAACTGAAACTTGGTCTTTTTCATTTCTTGCTACTTTCTAGGTGTTGAATCATTTTTTTTGTTTTAAACAGTAGACAGTGTAGGTATGAAGACTATAATATGCTCTCTAGATTGTTCTTCATCTACAAACAAGTGCTACTGCCTAGTTTTGTAATTCTGTCCTCTGTATATTTTTATAAAGCCTGAGTAACTCTGTTTAATCTTTTGCTGTGGAATGACCTAGGTAGAATGCATCACCTTCCAGTAGCATGTACACTGGCAGGCTTTTAAGTTGGGATTCATCTGAGAAGTTAAACACAGTAACTTGATGCTTTGGTAAATGCTAGTGCTGCTTTGCTGCAAAGTCAGCTAGCTGCACAGAGATTATTTATATTCTATTATTAAATTTAATTCAGAGTAGTCATGCACAGAGGTGCCATTCACCAAGGGATAGACATTTGAATGAAAAAGCATCTTTTTACTTTAATGCAAATATTTTGTTGTCAATAAGGTTCAAGCAAGGGGGAAAACTTGAGAGTTTTGAGGAGTTAACTCAAGCTGTACTTGAATTAATTCTGGTGAATCTAGGACTAGGATTACATGATCCTGTTTCACTTTTGATCTGACTGATGGCACCAGAGCCTTAGATATGCCAGTCAAAGGCAATGAGATGCAGCCTTGTTATCTCATATGCAACTCACATAATAGGAATAACAAGTCTGTTTCTTTTTAAAGTGGGTAACTTTTGGCACTTGTGGAGTAGATGAAAAAAGGATGGTAATGTTTTTTATCTTCGTTTTGTCCTATTGCTCTTTTCTTTAGCATGCTAAGTATGCATTGCATACTTTTTTCTTGAGTACTTCCTTCAGTTTATTACAGGAGTAGCTTATATGAATTCTATATGTAGCTTGCTTCAAAATTTCCATTATAAAAGCTCTTCTAAATTCTTTAGAGAAATGCTGATGCTATTATTACCGTGTCCATGATGTGTCTTTGGATTCTTGAAACTGAAAAGCCTTAAGGTTTGAAAAATGCCTTTTCTTTGTTCCCCAAAAAGCCACTCAGCTATACAGTTACATCTGTATTTCTCCTTGTTCATATTGCTTCAGAAATTTCTGGCACCAGGAAAAATAACATGAAAGAACACAGGAACAATGAAAAGCCTTGTTTACACCTGGAGATTGCAGCAAAGTGTGACTTTCAAGTTCTGTACATTTTGTACACATACAAAATATCAGCTTTAGCTCTGTTCACCTTAGCATAAAAGTCCAGTTGTAGGGCACTTGAGAGGGTATTGCATTGGTGTGCTGGCTACTTCAAAGCCATTTCTGGAAATCACTCCTTCTAAGAGCAAATAATTTGCACAACAACAGTGGCACCAGTCAGAACTGTAATGCACTAATGTATAGAAAAAATAGATAGTGAAGATGCTTGTTTTTAAGTGTCATATAAGAGGTGGGTCAGCAGTATCTGAGAAGGTACCTTTGATGCACATGTTTAGAGACTAAATGGAAACAAAAGCAAAAGAAAATGTATCTGAGGCAGTTAAAGATAAGGACCCATGCAAACTTCTTAAAGTTGTAATTGATATTATGTAAATTTATGCAGTAGTTTGTAGTGGTAACTCTTAGGAATACTACTACAGCTAGATGCATATGACTTCAAATTTCCTTGCATCATGTTACATAATGAAACATCCTTTTCATACACTGGTGGATTTTTTTCCTTCACTAATCCTCAGTGAATTTCCAATTCAAAAAGTCTTTAATGCAACTCTGGGTAAGGTGACTGGGTATTACTTTTGTTTTATTTTTACCTTCAGTTTATACAAGTATTACCTTCGGTAATACAAGTCAGAAACTTAAAGAACTTCTGTGCATCACATCTTCACAATATTTTTCCCCGTCTCTTTCCACAGGACATTACCCAAAATTAGTGTTTCACTTTGAACTCAAGAGAAACATCTTGTATTTTATACTAGAGACATATGTACCATCAATCCTACTGGTTGTGCTCTCCTGGGTATCCTTTTGGATAAGCCAGTCATCAGTTCCAGCCAGGATCTGCATAGGTGAGTAGCCGATAAAACAAAACCAAAACCAGAGTTAGATCATTAAGATGCTTTGTTTATTATACGTTATTATACGTGGCATCCATTTCCAGAAGTTGCTAAACGTTCTGAGTTTTATGGAATTACTTTCCTGGTTTGCCATCTGCAGTACATCATGCAGATTGCCCTTAAAGCCTTGCTGTACTTCAACTAAGAAAACATCTTTGGAAGCTACAAGAGCCTTGGAGGCAGGGGAGGCTGCTGAAAGCCAAGGAAAAGAGTCATTTTAGAAAGAATTTTACATATTCAAACACATGGTATGCACAGGCAGAATTTTGAGGCTTTTGTGAGGGTTAATGATACATACTAATTAACACATGAACAATAAGAGAATTATAAGAGATTAAATATAATTAATTTCAGATGAAGGAGATTCTGAAAGGATGGAAATCAGTTCTGATCAGGCTGCAGGTGGGGTGGGAAAAACAGTCCTGCAGAATAGGAAATCTTTTTCATCCCTATCAAATGAGGCCAATGAGCAACTACACTGAGCAAAACATGTCTGAATATTTTAAAGGGAACGTTTGCATAGTGTTTTAATAATAATGAATTATTCATAAATATACATTCTACAACACCAAAATCTCTCACTTTAATTTCTTTTCTTCTCAGCTTTGCAAACAGTTTTCATGAGTGTTTTTAAGCATTTAACTTCAGAGTCATAAGTTCGTATGAAACTTTCCTTTCTAAACCATGATACTTCAAATGCTGTGGCATACAAGGATCACACAGAGCCAGGAAAAAACATCTTGTAACAGAGAGCCTCATTTTGGCCTCACCTCGAGTACTGTGTTCAGTTTTGGGCCCCTCACTTCAAGAAGGATGTTGAGGTTCTGGAGCGTGTCCAGAGAAGGGCAACGAGGATGGTGAAGAGTCTGGAGAACAGGCCCTACGAGGAGCGGCTGAGGGAGCTGGGGTTGTTTAGTTTGGAAAAGAGGAGACTGAGGGGAGACCTTATTGCTCTCTACAACTACCTGAAAGGAGGTTGCAGTGAGGTGGGGGTTGGTCTCTTCTCCCCAGTAACAGTCGACAGAACTCAAGGTAATGGCTTCAAGCTGTGCCAGGGAAAATTTAGGTTGGATATTAGAAAGAACTTCTTTACTGAGAGAGTCATCAAGCACTGGAACAGTCTACCCACGGAGGTGGTTGAGTCCCCATCCCTGGAGGTGTTTAAAAGACAGGGAGATGCAGTGCTTGAGGATATGGTCTAAGGGTAGACTTGGTGGCGGTGGACTAATGGTTGGACCAGATGATCTTAGGGGTCATTTCCAGCCTTAAAATTCTATGATTCTATGATTTTATCAGAAGTTTTATTTTTGTGTTGCACAGGTGTTACTACAGTCCTTACGATGACAACACTGATGATGGGAGCCAGGACTTCACTCCCAAATGCAAATTGCTTTATTAAGGCGATTGATGTATACCTCGGTATCTGCTTCAGTTTTATCTTTGGAGCACTGCTAGAGTATGCTGTAGCTCACTTCTGCACTCTGCATCGACTCAGTTCAAAAGAAGTTCCAAAGGTATTTTAATTCTTTGATCATTCTACACAACAGACTTCAATGCATCTGCTAAAGATAATGAATTATCTTAGCACCAGCAATGTTCTATTGTAGAATAAGGACAGTAAAAACAGAACAACTTTGAGGGGAAAAAAAAAAGGGCTTGTATACATGGAATGTCTGGAAGATATAAAAAAATTGAAACACACTTCCATAATGGTTCTCTCTGGGCTGGAGTGGAGTTTATTGCTAATTATCAAACCTATCACAAAAATCGTAGATATTTGTTGTCTCTTTAATGAAGGCATATGTTTACTTATGGTTCAAAAATTAGACTGAGCTTGGTGACTTGATCTTATGAAAAACAATCTTTTATTGTCTATCACATTCTATTTATGAAACCTTCTGCATACCTGTGGTATGCGAGTCAGTTTACTAGCAGACAACTTGACAAATTAGGTGTACCAGATCCCTATAGCCTTCCACTTAGACTCTCTGCAGCTGCAGATGAGTCTGGGATTCACTTCTGTTCTGCATTGTTACTGTAGCAGCACTTTATGCTTCTCGCAACTTTGAAATACTGTGAAATACACTTAAATTAAAAAGGGATTAAATCAACACAAGCATTTTTTTTTTGAGTCTGGCAGTTGCTATCTTGCTGAAATAATCAGGACAGGTTAATGAAGCAGTTTTGTCACATCTTCCATCTCCAGTCTTTAGTGCTGCTTTCATAAGCAGTGAAAAAGAAATCACAAGAAAGTTGGTAGCTGATTGTCTTACAGCTTTTAATTATGGAACTGAATCTAATATGCATAATAGGAAAGAAAGTACTAAGCAGCTTATGAAATTTCTGGACCAATATACAAAACTAAAAAGTGTCAAAAAGCAGGAAAAAGTTCATTTGATTGCTGTAGGGATAAATGGCCAGAAGAAGAAAGACTCTTAACTATTTAAGCCAAACTAGAACCAAGCATCACAAATAGGTAAAGCTTTTCGGTGAGCTCAAGCAGCAGTTTGAGTTCAAATGGAGAAGCTTAAAAACAGTGAAGGTGTGTGTGAGGGGTTTATGCCTAGATATCTAGTTCAACAATTAATGTGGGATTTGGGGTGTTTGAGTGATGAGGTTCTGTAAATGTACAAGAATATGTTCAAAACGGTCATTAGATCTAAGTGTGTGGAGAGGGACTGAAAAACGGACACAAAGCTGAGTCACCCAGTGAGTTTTGAAAGATAGGATCTAACAGAGGGATGTCTGAAAATGGGAAAGCACTCATTTTGAATGAAGACTTGAGTAGAAAGTCGGGCAAGGTAGCATCAGTCACAGTTCCCTCAGAACACATCCATCTTGTAAAGTAAGTGGCTGTCATTTTACTCAGTGCATTAAAAAAAAAAACAAACAACACTTATTAGGGGTTTTGTGTAAGAAAGCAAAGTGTTCAGTGCTTGGATGATTAGGCATCTTTGGGTCTGTGAAGGGCACTTATGACTGCCCTTGGCTTTGCCTATCTGTGTCGGATTCCATTTCATCCAGGGTGCAAGTAGTGGTGTGTGCAGATGGGGCAGATGTGGAAGCTTATGGACTTCAAAGATGTGCATGGGAGTAAGTAGAGGTAAAGTTATAAAAGAAGGAAGGAAAAAAGACTTAAGGTATAGTTTTGTGGTGGTTTGTGTGGTATAGTTTTTGTGGTGCACTTAATGACTGAAAAGAATGGTCTGTCACTTCAGGCACATTTCCTACCTCTGCTGTGCATCAAGATTGAGCAAGCTAGTCCAACTCACTCCTGGCCCACACAACTACAAGGATATAAAGGGCAGTTGGTCCTAGATCAACTCAAGACTCCATAGAATAAGGAAAATACCTGTCATGTAATTTACCTACTGTAGGGAAGGACAAGCACTGCTTACTGAGCAGGATGCCACAGACAGCACACCTGCCTTGTACTTCTCATTTCTCACTGTAAAACCCAAAACATTGCAAGGATAGCAGCTAAAATTTTATGTTACTGTCTAGCAGATACTTAACATTTTGTTTGTGTATCTTCACAGTAAGTGTGTTCTCATTATCTTACTCTCTTGTGGACATAGGTTAATTAGAAATCTCACTTCACAGTGTTATTACCATATGTGAGCTGATACAAATTTGCACTCAGAATTATGTAAATAAATGTAAGATATGTATTGAAGATGTAGCGCTCTGCCTTGTACAGGAATTAGTTGTACTGGTTTGCTTTCCGATTTGCTCTTGGCAACAGTTGGGCACTGGCATGTCGTGAGTTTTTGAAGCCTTTGAGGTCTCCAGTTAGGCATATAAACTGGTGACACAGGTCATCGTATCCACACTCTGGCAGAGTCTCCCATTACGGGAATCAGGACCCACAGCGACACTTTCAAAACTAGTGGTAAAAGCAGAGGAACCATGCACAGCAAGGGAGGTCAGGCAGAATGTGCCTTTCCTGTTAATGGCATAGCTGGCTCCCTGAGCAAAGAGGCTTCCTCTCCAAAATCCTGATTTCTTCTCTTTTATATGAGGGTCTGTTCTCCCGTACAACAGAGAAAATCTCCTTGGCCTTCATCTGTCCTAAACCTCTCCCTTTTGGTCAGAAGGGAAGTTTGAGAACTGAAAATAAGGTTACAAGGGCAGTGTTCAGCTCACATGGCATTTCTGTGTGAGCCTTGTGCGGTCTTTCTGAGCACTGCATAATCTCCAGGTGTGCAACACTCTAGGTTGAAATATTTTTATCTTGAGCATTTTTATTATTCAATGGATGCGACAAGTTTCCTCAATTCTGTTGGCTGTAAGATGTCAGCAAGCACTTCATTTAGTATAATAAACAGCAGCCACAGTAGCAGGTGCCACGTACAGTGCTTTTTTTGGGTGATGTAGAATACTGTTCTGCATGCAACAAATTTTGTATCCAAAGAAAGCCCTCAGTGCCAGCTGCCATTTTCTCATTGACAGTTGGAATCCAGAAAAAAATTAGTGAGACATTTAAGATTAAAACCCCAGTTAAACACTTAGAACATTTTTTTTTTAATAGTGTGTAAGCCAGTTTAATCTTTCATCACATTCAGTTCTCCCTATTGAGTTGGAAAGGTCCCTTGATGGTTCCAGTTTATAAAGCTGGTGATTGTGGTTCTTTCTTAGACTGGCTTTCTCCTTTTTGAGCAATGTGGTACGGCACCTCTGATGTAAACTCATCTCTGTCCTGCCTTGTAACTGCAAACAGAACCAAGCATACATGCCCCATGCATGGTATTTTGTACTTAAGTAATAACTGTCTCTTGGGGAGTAGAAAGGATCTAAGAACAGCCTTGTTAAAACCTGGCCTCCTGTGAATTGTTCATATGAGGTTGTGTGAAAAGAAAAATGGCATATACTCAATGTCCTTTCATGCTCTGCAGTAAAACTATTTCTGTACAACTTTTAGTCTTCCCTACCTGAGAGACAAATAGACTCTTAGACTGAATAATGCCCCAGATCCTGCCAGTTTTGAAGTATAGATGTTGTTTTTCTCCTTTTCTCCTTCTAAAGAGAGAGCAGTGGGAAAAAACAAGTCAGGACTCTTCTGAAGAGTTTCTTTATTTTATTAACTTTAGAAGTACCAAGTGCATTCATTTGGCTGTTACCTCAGTACCTTGTTTGAAGTGCTGGGTGCTGCGACAAAAGCTCCTCTGCCATCTCCAGTGCTTTGCTCAGCTGCCTGAACATTTTGAAACAGAAGAGCTAGGTGTTTGTTACAGAACAGCACCAAGTAAAGCTCCAGGTTTGAGTTTTAGGACTACCTTGGGGATTGTTGAAGGTTCAGACTGGAATTTTATGGATTGACCCTCTTAACATTTTATAGACAGATTTTTATGCTGGCCTTTGGTTTCAGAATTCTCATGTGGCTGCAAGGAGGCAAAGTGGAAGGTGGGTGGGTTTTGTAGTCAGTGTATTTTTAGGATGAATTACATTGAGCTACGTTTGTCTCTCTCAAAATACACTGGATTTTTTTTTCCAAATAGAAAATGAAAAGCAGTAAAAATCCCTTTTTCTAGTTCTATCTGTTCTACTTCAGTGTTTCACAGCAGTCTAAGGTCATTGTCCAGGCTCCACTTTAATTTTCAAGGACATTACTAATTTTAGATCAAGGATCAAGAACCATGCAGTCTGCAAGTGCCCGGGCAGAAGAGCAATTCTACATGGGCATGGAGATCAATCAGGTGGCTTAATGAGCTTCCTTTAATAGCTGGGATCTTTCTAAATTATGTTCTTGTGTGGCTACACATCTTAACTTTTTAAAGTTTGTCCTTGTCCAATCTATGTCTTCTCATTATACAAGTGGAAAAAGCAAATTAGTCAGAGGAAAGAGATTCCATATTCTGCATATCACAAACAGATTTTTAGCTTTTTCTTGCTACATGTCACTCCCTAATTTGGAAGATACACCTTCCTGAAGGGAAATGACCCCTCATCTAACTCTATAGGTTTTTGTATAGCTGAGATACAAAGTTTAGAGCCAATTGTTGCAGTTTGGACCTGCTGGTATCACTGCAATATCCCAAACCGAAATAAATATCCCAGAACTTCGAAGAAAGTTTGTGTTTGTAGCTGAAGCTGCAGCTGATGTCTAATCCTGTGTCCTCTGAGTCCAAATGACTTCAAAGGGTGCAGATTTCAAACATGAACTTCGTGGCTCTGAGCCATTTCTAATCAAAGAAACAAAACCCACCAGAAGGCTTATACAACATTCTCCAAAGAGCTGTCGTGATGCAGTGAAGCACATAAAAATGTGCTTAACCTTAGTATAACTTTGAACTTAAAGCATGGATTTCAGGACCTGAAACAAAATAGTAGTTTTGAATTAGTTATGGGGCTTGCCCCTCTTGTATGATCCTTCTTTTTTGTTCTTTTTTTATTGTGGGTGTGTTTTTGGTGTTTTGGGTTTGTTGTTGTGTTTTTTTGTTTTTGTTTTGTTTTTTTAAGCAATTTGATTTTGTTTTTTTTATCACAAAGCACCAGAAATAGAGCACCCAGTTGCACAGAAGTGTCTTGTATCCTGGGTGCTTGATTTGGGGTGCAACTAGTTTGACGAGCTGGTCTGGCAGCTCCTCCACCTTCTCCATATACAGACTGGAGCTCTGCCTTACCTGCTTTCTAGATGTTGACCTTTGCCAGTATTTTCCCTGATCAGGGAATTTTTTTCTCCCTGTTTTTGCATTCCATGGATTTGCTGCTGTCTTACGTGAAGCTTAGTGGGCAATATTTGAATAAATCCAGCTTTGCGTGACATTCCTGTGACAGCTTTTGTGGTAAGATGTTGTTCAAGTCACTGTTTTTCCTGTAAAGGGAGGTTTTGAAAGCTGAAAGGAGACATCTGGTGTTGTAGGTGCTCACCCTTGAAATCAAGCATCTATGGGAGGAGTTGTAAAAAAAAAAAAATCCTGTTGCTTGCTGCAGCTCTAAAGTAAATAGGTGATGAAACATGCGCTTAAGGACCTGCCATTTTCTTTCCTCTCAGGATGAGGATGAAGACGCTGAAGAAGATAGAAATGGAGTCCTGGCAGCTGTTGCTAACAGTTGCAGTGCTCCTGACAATACAAACAAGTTTGAGTCAAACAAGAGCAGCAAAACCAACATTGATGGAAAAAGAGAGAGAAGTAAACACAGTGGGTGTAGTTCACCAATGTCTGTAATGAAAAGACTTTTCTGTATCTTTGATTGCTTCCATGTTAAAAATCCTTATCACATAGACAACTATGCCAGATTTTCTTTCCCTTTATCGTTCATCATAATTAATGTATTTTATTGGGTATACTATTTGTATTTATAAGTATTTTAATTTATAAAATTTGCTTTGAAGTTTAGGAAGTGGACCTGGGGGGAGGGGAGGGAAATTGCAGAATGGAGTTGCATTTCAGTAAAGGGTTATGAAAGGACGTGCCATCTTTTCGAGCATTTCTACAAAGTTTCTTGTTAACTCACTTTTCCCCTGTTGAATGACTGTCATCCAAACTGACTTTCCTATTAGCATGCATGTCCTATATGAAACTGTTTATCAAAGGCAAAGAAGTCCTTTTAAAGTATTTTAATGTCAACTTTGTAAAATAAGTATATTACACTTGTTTCTGAACTGTATTGAATGCATTTAAAAATAAAGACAATGAAGAGTGTCTTCCTGATATGCTTTTAGTATTCAGTTTGTCAAGAATACATAAATTTTCTACATTATATAAGGACATGTATAATTGAAGAACAAAGTGGTTTTTCTTCATAGCAAGAAACAGATTTGAAGGTGTGACCTGCCACCACAAGCCAAACAGTATATTCATCTTGGTGGTCACAAATATATGTTGAGACTCTTCCCTACACCTTTGCAGAGAGCTCCCACAGGCATCAATGGCTTTTCTGAATAAGTGCAGGGCAGAGTATAGAAATGGACTGAAGCCAAAAGATTTAGATGCAGAGAGCTGTTTTTCCCAAGTGAGGACATGCTCAGATTGGCCAGTCCTTAATGGACTACGGTCGTTTATCCTGACGTTTGTACTCTGCTCAGTCACATCTGACTGAGTAACTTGTGCAGAGGAAGAGATTGATATGCTTAATTTTCAACTTAGCAAATTCCTCTTGAGTCACTTGCCGTTAAAAATTTCACGCAAAGATGAAGAGGCTTCCTTCTTAAATTGAAAATAAAACCTCTGGATACACAAGTGCTTGGTGAAAAGAGGGAAAATTTGACATGACCTATATTAGAGAATGGTTAGATGATGAAAAACTGTAAGTCTGTGTGGTTCCTTCACTGACAGATATTATAGAAGTTGATATGGCAACCTGTGCCTTATACTGCAGTCTTACACCTTTTCCCTGAGCAAAATGTATGTGTGGTTTGTTTATATATGTGTAAATGTGCATGGGTACTTCTATAGATTGTACCTTGCAGCTGATATCTGGCATGTGGCACATGTAGCAATGCATTGGATGCGTTAGGAAGTTCCCATAACATTGACACTCTTTGAATCAGCTTCCTACATCTGTACTGCCTGTGAAGAACACCATTACCGAAGCAAAGTACCAGTGTAGGTTAGATTTGTACCTGCTCACAACTAGATCCGTGAAAGGGGCATAATCATTGCACCTTGGTAGACAAGTATTACAGAACCACACAATGGTCTGAGTTGGAAGAGACCTCAAGGATCATCGAGTTCCAATCCCCCTGCCAGCTATTGACCTATTACATCAAAATTTCCTCAGTACTTTCATTTGCTGAACTTGTTGAGTACTGAAAGCTCATTTTTCTGCTGTTATCAGTAATTTTTTGTGCAAGGTTTATTGAGTTTTCAAGAAGAGTCTAGAAGGCTTTTGGTTCCTTGTGGCTCCTCTGACACTCGTATAAAAACAAATGCATTCAAGAATTAAAACCAAGACTGCCTGCCTTCAGGACAAGTGAAGAAAAAATATCTTTTTTTTTTTTTTTTTTAAATTTCACATTCCGGTGTTGCACATTTAAAATTAAACCCTCTATTCAGGAACAGATGCTATGAGGTTTTTCTTTACTGGAAATAAGGTATTGGACTGGCCTCTCAGATTTCTTTCCAGAGATTTCTCAGAAAATTCACAGCAGACATACATTAAACCTCTGTATTTAATTTCTTAAGTGTTATGTTTACATTAATCCTGTATCTTTTTAAATAGTTCATGCATAAGTTGCAAGTTACCTTTTGTGTTAATGCTAAATTTGTGGGTTTATTTACTGTAACCATTAAAGTAAACAGTTTTGTAGCTTTCAATTAAGTTGGGGGTAATTAATTTTAAATATTCATTTAGAAAGTTGTTGATGGTCTAGATGGCTTTATTTATAGCGCATTAACTGTTAACAGGGTCTTTTTTCCCACTGATGTGCAAACTGTAAGCATAGTTAGACATTGAAGCTCCCCATGTTTTCATGAAAGAAGAGACTGCACAGCCAGATTATTTATTATTCTGCTTTGCATAATTCTGCATTAATTACAAATTTGAAAAACAAAACCTAGTTTGATATGAATTCGTGTAAGTAGAAGATGTTCCCTCAAGGGGACAGAGGAAAAGCGTTTCAGTGTGGTGTATGAAGAACGGAGAGCAGCATTTAAATTAACCCGTTCAAACATACAAAACACACCCCAGAAACTCTGGAATTCCTCAGAGTTGGCTGGAAAACCTCTTTTAGGCAAGTGGCTTGCATGACTGATGCATTTAAGGCTAAAAAAAATGAGGTAAATTAGAGATGGAGAAATCTCTTTCAGAGCTACGAAGGGGCTGAGGTTGAAGCTGAAGCACTCAAAGCCAGTCTCAGCAAGGAAAATGGCTTTGGTTTCATACCCGGTGAAAAGTAATGGGGTAAGACCTAGCACTTTCTGCAGTTGTTTTCTGGTTGATAGTTGCCTTTTGCTTATATTGATTTTAGTATTTTCTAGTCAAAGACCTTGTCAGACTAATGCAGAAATGTCCTGCTATAGTTTGAGCCACATGAGGCAGACATACATCTAAGGACACGAGGTAGGTGGAGGTGGTAGTGGCGTAAACTGATGACGCACCAGCAGGTTGTTTATTTGCTGTTAGCTGGAGGTGCACTACTTTTGATGTGTCTGCAGGCAGTGACCTGCCCAAGGAGTAAACTTCCTTCCTCTGTGACCTGCAAACTTGGTCTTTTGGGTTAGCAGCCATCTCAGGAGTGTCAAAGCATTGTGCAGGCTAGAAAAACATTTCTGACCTTAATAAGGTCTTTGGCGTTATTTTCTCTCTTAATGAAAAAAGTAAATCTCTTATGCAAATAAAACCCTTTGCTGAGCTATTTATTTAAATAAAATGATAAAAATTGTGGAGATATGAAGACATTCAACCTTGCTACCTTTCTACTTTGGCAATTGCCTGGTGTGTTTCTCAGGTTCAGCTATGTTATAGGTAAGTAACTCATGCAGCCTGCTTACTGGGATGCTAGCTAGGAGCTTTTGGGAGAATTCGAAATACTCCACTTAAATCAAAAGGGAAATACTAAGGAAGATGTCATTTTTGATCAGGCATTCATTAGCTCTCTTATAAACTAAGATGGTATTTTAAATTAAATCAGAACATTTATTTTAAAACACAAACAATTTAATAGCCCATCTGAATGCTCCAGACAGCACATATGGCAAGCATAAGAGGAGGGCATCCATCTGTTGATCTGAGTACCCATTTTCAGCACAGTGGCCTTCTTTATTGTGAGACCAGCAGTAACTGAAATAGCTCTGTTTCCTTCCTTGCAAGTTGCTACATCATTTGTGCTAATTATTTTAAGGGAACTATTAATGTCTTTTGGCATTGGGAAAATGGATTTTAAAATCATTTATGAAAACGATGTCCCGCACTGTCACCCTGCAATTCAAAAAGAAATCACCAAGAAGGTTGAAGATCAACGAATACCTGTATAACATTAAAACTGACGACTCAAGAGGCAGCATCGGGAAGATGTAGACCTGCTTTCTGCAAACAGCTCTTGCCAGTGGCATGGTGCAACTGGGCGTGTAAAACCCCACTGTGAGCGCGATCTGAAGAGGCTACTGGCGCACTGGAGCCGCTGGAACAATTCACTCCGTGCAGCAGTAGATGGAGCTAATTAACTACTCTTCATGACCGATTGAGCAAATGTAAACAGCAAAGGAGGACTGTAGGGAAAAGTGATTACAAGCTGACATTTGTACTATGGTGAATAGGTCATAAAATCACAGAAAACAGCGTTTCAGGTGGACTGCTGAGGACTTCCGCTCTCACACTGAAGTTCAGGCTTCTCAAACCCAGACTGTTGTTTCCATCATTTTAGCTATTGCGATTGTTAACATGTTCTGCCAGCCTGCAAAGTAACTTCCTGACCCCAATACCTTGAGTTTGAAGATTGAATTTGCTATCCTCGAATCAAGGTTTTCTTCTGCAGGTTATAATGCTGCAGATCGAAGAATTATAGTATTTCAAGGGAGGTAGAATAGTGGCTGTACCAGCAGTATTCCTACAGTTGTGAATCCTTTTCCCAAGTAATTCACTGGCACACTACTAACAGTGGACAGAAAGATCAAATTAATTTTAAAATTAATTTGAAGCCTTTTGGAAAACTTTACTATGTGATTGTGTTTGTAGGAATGGTGGAAATCAGCCACAAGAGTCTTCTGGGCTGATTAATTAGCTCGCTGCAAGGTATCTCAACCTGGGACCTGAAGATTCTGATGGACCTGGGACATGGATGGCCGAGCCCAGAGAGTGGTGGTGGATGGAGCCAAATCCAGCTGGCAACTGGTCACCAGTGGTGTTCCCCAGGGCTCGGTGTTGGGACCAGTTCTGTTCAACATCTTCATAGATGATCTGTATGAGGGGATTGAATGCACCCTCAGTAAGTTTGCAGATGACACCAAATTGGGTGGGAGTGTGGATCTGCTGGAGGGTAGGAAGGCCCTGCAGAGGTATCTGGACAGGCTGGATTGTTGGGCTGGGGCCAACAATAAGACAGTCAACAAGGCCAAATGCCGGGTCCTGCACTTCGGTCGCAACAACCCCAGGCAACGTTACAGGCTTGGGCAGGAGTGGCTGGAGAGCAGCCTGGCGGAAAGGGACCTGGGGGTGTTGGTTGACACCTGCCTAAACATGAGCNGCAACGAGGATGGTGAAGGGTCTGGAGAACAGGACCTACGAGGAGCGGCTGAGGGAGCTGGGGTTGTTTAGTTTGGAAAAGAGGAGACTGAGGGGAGACCTTATTGCTCTCTACAACTACCTGAAAGGAGGTTGCAGTGAGGTGGGGGTTGGTCTCTTCTCCCCAGTAACAGTCGACAGAACTCGAGGTAATGGCCTCAAGCTGCGCCAGGGAAAATTTAGGTTGGATATTAGAAAGAACTTCTTTACTGAGAGAGTCATCAAGCACTGAAACAGTCTACCCAGAGAGGTGGTTGAGTCCCCATCTCTTGAGGTGTTTAAAAGACGGGTAGATGCAGTGCTTGAGGATATGGTCTAAGGGTAGATTTGGTGGCGGTGGGCTAATGGTTGGACCAGATGATCTTAGGGGTCATTTCCAGCCTTAAAATTCTATGATTCTATGGAGTAATTCTGCTCATCGTAGAGAAGTAGGTGCTTGACAGTGCTTAAAGCAGATAATCTTGACGTGATTTTGAAGTCTGTAATGGATTTTCCATTACTTGTTATATAACCTTTTAATTAAAACCAGGAGTCCACTTTAATAATATTGCCAAATTCAGCTTTTCATCGGTTTCCATCTGGAGAGATCTTTCTTCTCTGGTTCCATCTGACAGTCAGAATTTCCATCCTCAGAGAGAGAAGGATAAAGGGGCATTTGGGGGCATTTCAGTCTCTTGATGTGAGTTTACTCATATAATCTGGGTTCTGGGTTCCTTTCCAATCTGGAATGGACCCTATTTTCCCATTCCAGATCAAACACCGCCAAAACTTCAGAAGACAAAAAAAACATCATATTTTAGCACCATCACATGTGAAGACAAACCATAACCCTGATTAATTTTCAAACTATACTCTGAATTTAAATTTAATCCAGATTTAACCACTGGATAACTTCATCTGTGTTAATGTACAAGCAGCTGCACTACTGTTGCTTCCCTTGCTAAAGCAGGTAAGTTATGGAATGTTAATGGTAAGAAGATTTGATGTCAGGGTTATGCAGTTCTCAGAATGGAGAGGAATATAATTTTTCTGCTTTAAAGGCAGGTCAGGAATGGATCCAGAATAGCAGCTCACACAACAATAGCTCTAGCTGGGGCTTGGCTGCTTTGGAAGCAGAACAAACTGGAAAGTTTGTATACTGGTGGTATAAAATGGATTTCAAATCTGAATTACATATTGACATTCTCAGCTTGTATAGCCCTGGCCCTCATGCTGATGTTAATGATGTTGTTACAAACATTCATTGCATCACAGAAACAGGAACAAACTTCTGAGATTTGCCAGCTCAGGGAAAGCTGGCATTGTACCCACTGACTTACTCTTGAGAGATGCAGAGAAGGGATTGACTCCTCCTTTTCTATGTTCCAATTTTTGCAGGAGCCAGTTCATTTCAGTCCATTTCCAGTTTTAGTTTACTGAGCACCTGTTCTGTATGAATGCCACTGCAAGGTGAACAAGAATCATGTAACACTGCATTTAGTCCCCTCTAAAGCAACCATCTGTACAATTATATACGTTTGAATGCTAGTCTATTAGGCACATGTGCTGAACTGCTGTGCATGTAGATAATTCAGCCCTAATCAAAGAAATTTTCATTCACAGCAATATATTTTTGGTGGTACCTAATGAATACAACTATCCTTTTCTGTAGTATTTTCCATTTTTGTGAAGAAAAGACAACCTGTAGGAACAGCTTCTACCCTATATTATCATTCTATGAGTTGGTCACAGGGATCTGGTCTAATCCTTGCTGTAGTTTTAGAAGGCTTACTCTGACAACCCTTTAGTGCATTTCTCAGAACACAAGAACTGACAGTGTTGACCTCTCTAAATGGCACAGTCTTCAAAATAATAATATAGCAGACTAAGGTCTGAAGAAATTTTGTAAGTAGCTAAATATAAATGAAACTTTGTTCTCAACTTCTTTCACAGAAAGATGAATAAGAGATTGAGCATCACTTTATCGTCTTCCCCTATCATTCGTTATAATTGTGTAAATTTGTGCTCAAGTATCATTCCTAGTATTTTTCTAGGTTCTTTCACAATGATAGATTTAGAGATCCTTGTAATTTTTCTTCTTTGAAAGAAAAAAAGTATGATGTGCAAATATCTGAGAACTTTGAAGTCTGAGGCTTCCTATGCCCCAGGATAATTTTAATCCTACTGAACAACCTTTTCATATACTGCTAGTCTGCATTTTGCAAAGTTTGATTATAAGAACTGATAACTCTGGAGATTTCCATACATTTTATAGAGCACTTTATAGAGGGCAACTACTGGTAAGCAAGTGCATGTAATGTCCTGAGCTGGATTTCTCTACTGTGACATAACTTGAATTACCATTGCAGCTCTTTAACAGCAGAATTGAAGCCTATTTCTGCATGTTTTGAATCTTTGCATATGCCCCTATTCTAGCTCTAGCATTTCCCTTTCCAGAAGGCTCCACATTGTTCTTTGATAATGTCAGGTCTCCAGATGCACTGCCATGCTGTACTAAAGATGACAGAGGGACAAGCCAAACCCATCAATTTTAATGATATTTCAGCATCATTCTGGTCCTGTGTCATTCCTGTGCACACTGCAGCCATCAATCTATGTTTGTCTAAAATGGTTCGTGCCAGAACATTAAATGCAGAGAGAGATGAAGAGGCTAATTTATTACATTTTGACAAGGACAAGGCTCATCTGGCAGTCCAGCATGGCTGAATGCATCTGGTGAACAGTGCATCCACTTTCTCAGATCCAAATTGCTCTGTTAGTTTTCATGACCCTCTTATCTCCGTGTTGTCTCTATCCACCCTGGTTTCCTTATCACATAATAGGATTGTGCCTGTATCTTCCAATTTCATTTCTATTGGCTTTCAGCGTGTGTAATGCTGAGAGTGCATGCTGGTATGGAAGCCTCTCCTGCTGAGAGGTGGGATCACTCACCCCAAAATGTACTGCCTGATCCGCAGTGCAGGAGACTATTGCCCATGGCTGCTGGCTCCTCTTGTCCCTTTGGGTTTCATTTCTCATTTGAATCACTGCCTGCACCAAGGGGAACCTCTACCCACATCTCTACCTCTCAAGGGCATTCTAACAAAAAGCTTTGGAGACTTAAATAGATGAGTTGAAGAATGAATTAGTTGTATCAATATACCTGCATCTAGATGTTTGGACCCATTGTTGTATTTTTACAAAATATGTTTTAAAAAAATAGGAGTGTCAGAGTTAGAATGTTCCAACAAGCTTTATGAAAATAGATGTCTGGGTCAGAGGGACATCTGATTGCTACCCACTGAGAAAAACACTATGGCATGTGCTTGGGACTTTTTAAATCTCAGAGAATACACAATGGCTCAAATGCAAAAAAAACTTCAGTCACAACCTTTAGGCATGAGTCTCAATTGACACCAAAACAGAAATCTGGACAAAATCAGGCTTCATTAGCTCTAATGTTCATGAAGTACTCTGGACCTCAGAGACTGGCAGTGAGGTAGAGGGCTCTTTCCTGAGGTAGAAGAGCTCTTTCCTGCTTTTTTCCTGAGTTACAGTGGGAAGTAGAATTTACGTCTTCAGCTTGACCTTTGTGAAAACACTGAAAAACTGATGCAGCTTTAGCCATAGAAAAATATGTCTCTAATCTTCTTCCTGCTCTCATTCTCCCTCCACCTTTTCCTTCTCCTTTCATCTTGTAAACGCACTCTGTTAATATTAGACTATCATTTTCTTCAGGAAAATTTAAATATCTCTCCTGGTAACATTAGTTTAATAAAAACCCAGCCTGCCTCCTTCATTTCTTATTTTGGATGGCTTCACAGAAATCAAACTGGAGCACAAAAGGGGCAAGAGTTACTGGAAGAAGTGTCTTCAAATTTGTAAAAAAAAAAACTAAAGTAAAAATTAGTTTTTAGCTGAAAGAAATTTATTGTATTCATCTCCCAAGCAGATGATGTACTTGTAATCCTGGTTAAAGAGCAGGTCACTGTACTGTTATTACATGCACACATTTTATCTGGAGCCTGAAAAACAAAATGATCAGAAGAGGGTGCTCTCAGCTCATGCTGTATTGGTATTGTTTTGGACGTTTCGGTGGGAGGTTGCAGATTTTTCTTCTCTCATACTGTGAATGTTTTTTTTATTAAATATTTCTGGGTTTTGTTTCCTAAATATATTGTACTTTTTACCACACCATGTAAAAAACATAGGCTCAAGTCTTTGATTCTAAACATTTCTTTGTGCTTTGGAAGGCTTTCTGTAATATTGACATAAGACATTCTACAATGAACTTGCACTGTTTGGGCTCACACTATGTTCGATGTTATGTTTATATTCTCATGCACCACACTCTGGTGACATCAATATCTACAGGAACTGAATTCCTAGCACCCAAAACTTGAGTGCTGTGGAAAACTTTAAAAATTGCAAGATCACTGATTCATTGCAATAACACTTGTATTTTTATACAGCCGTGAAAAAGAAACAGTAACATAACTTGAGCACTCAATTTCCAATCATTGAAATAACCCTCTTATTGAAGTATTCACAAAAAAAAAAAAAGAAATCTTAAGTTTTCTTTAGAAAAGAATTTAATGAAAACAGTGCTGGTAACAAGAATTTCTTTTTAGCAAAGCATTTGAATACAGAGG
Source organism: Heliornis fulica (assembly GCA_013399135.1). Classification (NCBI taxonomy): domain Eukaryota; kingdom Metazoa; phylum Chordata; class Aves; order Gruiformes; family Heliornithidae; genus Heliornis; species Heliornis fulica. Next base: position 7,533 of record VXBZ01008785.1, on the reverse strand, counting down.
TCACTCCAGAGATTGTGATATATCACTTAATACCCGAGAGTTGCTAAGTTTTACTTAAGTTGGTGACAAGGATAGAAATAAGCCTTTTAAAAGTTAACTGATACATGTGTGCAGTTTCTTCATTTTTTGAGAGCTAGTCCTTTAAGGTGGTAAAATTTTGTTGTGCACACAGGACTGGAACATGGGAATAAGTCATGCTATAATCCCAGACATTTGCAGACTCAGTTTTCTTGTCTGGAGCAGCAGAGGGTAAATTCAGGCACAGGGAAGACACCCTCTTTCAGCTGGTGCATTGCATTGTTTAGCTTAGGCCCAGCCTGCTCATGGATGAGGCCTCCCTGACTCTCATTCCCCACTATTTGATGTTTCCTAGCAATACTTACACTTGTATAAAGTACCATGTAGCCATCTTTTACAGGCACATACAGAAACTGCCTGGAGGGGGAGGCTCACTCTTCTCATACTCAGCAATAGGGATTGAAATGGATTGTAAAAGAGTTCTTACTCTGTGCATGGAGATATATATATATATACACATATACATACGCATGTATATATGTATGTATGCCCATACATATAGCTGTACAAATGTTTCTTGAAAATGTTTGATTTTATGGGTTGGTTCCTTCTGTACTTCTGCACAAAGAGACTGCTTTTCAATTATGTGAATCGATGGTCAGGTCAAAAATCAAACTGAGCAATAAACAGAGCTCCTGCAGGACCATGTGCAGAGCGGAGCTACTCATCAGAGTGGCCTTTTGAGGAAGAGTTAAGAAAGCAAGCAGAAGGAAAAACGGAGTCCCTGCCTCTCTGAGTCTGTTTACATTTGTGGGGAAATGGCTGATGTTTGCTAGGACTCTGATTAAGGAAAACCTGTTTACTGCTATTTTAGATGTAGGTTTATGCTTTCATTGTTTTTCAGAAGAAAAGGAAGAAACGAAAGGGAGAAAACACAAAAACAAGACCTTTTTTCTTATGAAAGTTCTATATTAAAGGGAGGTAGCCTGCCACTGCTATTCTAACGATTTCCATCCAAGTTCTTGCTGTTTCTCCACTCCTCAACATGACAGGTTAGGAATGATGGAACTCTGTACCTGGATAGCACTGTCCTGACTGTCAGGATAGACTTGTTTCTGGTCTCACATGGATTAGTGTAAACTGGGACTCAAAGGCATATCAGAGAATAAAACATATGAATTACTAGATATCTATTACATACTGAAGAAGGGAGGTCAGAGACCATAGGTCACTCTTGTAGGTACCTAGTCTGGGAGAGTGTCTGAAAAGTCAGCAATGAGGGTGCATGAAAAAGTCATGGTAAAAAGCATAAACTGTGCCATCAGCTCAGCAATAAGATAGCAGAGACAGAAAGGCAATACATATCCCCTAATCACACCAATTGCGAAAGAGACACTAGAATGTGGACAACAATTGCAGAGGGATGTTCATAAAATCACAGCTGACCTCTCTGAGACTGGGACTGGGAGAAAAGTTATTAGTGATCTGCACTGCAGCTAAAACACTGCATTGCAGGCAGGAGAGCTGAATTTTGCCCTTAAGAACTAGCAAGTATTACAAATAAATACCTTATGTATAACATGACCTGAGAGCTGGTAACACACTGCTTCCTTTGCTGCCTAGAAATCCAGCCAGATTCAGCTGAGGGAGTATAATGATGTTAGCAACAATCACTCAGTTCCTAAATGCCTGGGAGAAAACTAGCAGAGGTGTAATGAGAGCCCCGTAAGAGGGCACTTTCAAAAATATCAACCTATTTCACCTATTTCCACAAGAAGTTTCCACCCAAAATGAGGTTACTGCAGTGAAGAAGGTGATAGACAATCCTATCCCAGAACACCGCAGTTTCTGCCTGATTGCCTTCGCATTTGGTGAGTTGTAGGCTAAACAAAGCAATGACATTTATTATCAGGGTAAGTGAAGGCACAAAACATGTCAAATGTCATTCGGTGAAGGTAGCTGTTTGGAACTGTTTGGATATGAAGTATTTCTCAATAGCAAACAGTGTTAATAAAAGCAGACACAGGTGATCATTATTAGCTCTGAATCACAACTTTTTGGATGTGGGAGGCCAACAACCATGAGCATATTAGGTGAAACGACTAGTTGCAAACTACTTTGCAGTAAAAAACTACCTTGTATTTAAGGTAAATTTAAATGAAATGGCTCAAATAATTGCGTAGTTTTTCTAGTTCAGTGGAAAAAGATAATTGCTTTTCACAAGAAGTCATCTTAGAATTTTGTTTGATGCCTCAGCCTGTAAAGAACAAGTTGAACTATTCCACTACTGAAAATATCTAAGGACAATGGGTTATTTTTTATAGCTCACAACTAAGAATTTATATTCAATGTTTCTGTCTTGGTTTGTCTCTACCTCCACCAGCACTTTCAGAGCTAGCAAATGAGCTGTGAATAGTTCCTCTGGCCCCAATATCTGAGGGAGCAGCAAGCCATGAATTGCCATAGCTATGCATATTCTTAAACTTTCACATTTGTTGCTTGTATTCTTCTTTCTACTGCCCCTGAAAACCTGACATGATTGTATGCACAAGTGTAGATCTCTATGTATTGTTTATTGCAATTCAGTTAATGATTTAACCTCATCTAATTTTTGCATAGATATTTACCATGTATACAGATCTACAATCTGAGAGCTGTTACTAAGCTGACATAGCTACATTGACCGGCAATGATTTTACATTAAAAAATGTATTTATTTCATGGATCCAAGTTTTAATCACCTGCTTTTGAGTGACTACCACTTTACTGCATGTGGGTTATCAGCATAACAGCTGGAAAATATCGTGCTCCTTTGAAGAGCCAGCATGATGGGCTTATGGGAGGGATTTTGGACTTCTGAGGGAAATAGGGGCAAGAAAACTGGAGAAATCCTTGAACAGGCTTCAGACCACACAACATAATATATGTTTATAAAAAATCAGCATGGATTTCTGCACTAAAACTAAAGCAAAGAATATATGACTGATCCTGCACCCTTTGCCTCTCATTGGTAAAGTTCATGGGGAAACCACCTCAGCTTTTTTAAATGTAAGGAAAGGAAACTAAAACCAGCAGCAGTTTGGTTTCGTAAACAGGGACTTGTATAAGCCAATTTTCTTTTCTCCAACAACAACAAAAATACAATGAATATTTTATAGTTAAAATTCATTTATATATAAAAGCCCACAAAGTTATTTCCTCATTGCAATAACCATAATTGTATTGCTTCAGATAACCCACAGACATCTCTATAGGACAGAGAACGATTCAGTACCATGTGAATTCAATCCTTTTCAGAATTATCACAGCTGGTGCATAGGGAATAAATGACTGAATGAAGGTTTGCAAAATCCTGCCCTGTACTGACACAGCAATTTCAACTATTCATGGGGTTGTTTTGGGAACCCCTTCATCAAGTAAGATATTTGATCTGTAGAGATTTTTTTCAAGAGCCCTGTTTCTTAAAAGCATGTGTCCTTTGTCCCTTTTGGTGTATCCTTAAGGTTTGTGTCTCTAACACTGACTTAGCAAAGACTTAAAATTATTTATCTGATGTACTGTGGGAATTTTTGCTAAGTAGAGGATTGAAAGTTGATTTGTGTGCTTAGATGAATGGTATTGGGAGTTTAAAATACACTTGTTTATGTCCAAGTATTTCTCCTCAAATTCTGCTAGTGAGAGAACTGATTCTATTGCCAGGTGAGACAAGTGAAGTGCTAACTTGTTTTAGTTTCCTAGTAAGAGTGGTATCTAATACTGATAATACCCCTCAAAAAAGTGAGTTTGGATTTAAAGGGGCTAGAATAAAAAGATTCAGCTGTTACTGTTTTTGAAGTTCTATAAAATTAAGGTGCAGTGATTGCTCCATACTTAATTTTGCACAAGTGGTAAACAGGCTTTTTTTTCCTGCACATATTTATGTCTGCTAATGTAGTCTGCAATTCCTTCCTCTCCCTTTCTTCTACCCTGAGTTGCATGAGGTGGATGCTTCTGAAATGAATCACTGGACTGAAGAGTAATACTTTTTTTTTTTTTTTTTTTTTATTAGACATACTGAAAAGTGATTTTAACTGGGTTTCAAGCAGGTTGTGAAATGTTCTAGCTAATGTCTAAGGAAAGGTCTGTGGGAAGATGTTGAAGGGATACTTGTGGCTGACTTCCATTCCCTTTTTCCTCCTTGAAACTTTGTCTAGCTGGATAAAGCAAAGAACCAGGCCAGGAACACTGAAAAGTTTAAGAAATGTTGGTCAAGATATATATGTAAATAATACTTTAGGAACAATACTTTAAAAAGGGGAACATCATAGCTGAACTTTTAGATGATGTAGCTGTATTTTATTTATTAGTCTTTCAGATTTTTATGCTACTTCTTTGGCAGACATCCTGTATCTTTGTGAGCCTTGGGGACAGGCTGATAGAAAGACGATGCTGTGGGGATTTCAGTCTTATTGATTTATAATTTTGGTTACGCTGCTTGGTTATTGGATCATGTATTATTTCTTCCAAATGACAAGCTGCAGAAACAGGTAATATTATCTCTGAATTTTAATACTGATTTGGAATGCATGATGGTTTAATACTTTCGTTTTGTTAATGATTTATTTGACAATATTAAAATATAAAAAACCCCCTTCCAACAGCAAAAGAACCAGAGATTGCATGTGTGATTTCATTTAGCAGGTACTGGCATGCTACGCGGTGGCTTGCTTGTTAGGAAAAGCACTGCACTAGTCAACTAGGACAGGATGGTGCCTCTGTCTCATTCTGTGCTGGTAACCAGATTGCAAACAGTCCTGACAGGGACAAGGAGTGGTGTATTATTCGTTGCTAGGCAGATGAGGCTATGAATTTACGTTGGAGGTTTTTTAGTGTTTAACAGAAATTAAAATATCCTTTTCTTGGAAAAGAAAGTAGTGCTGTTTTGCAATTATATCCATAAAATACTTTCTTAACTTTCTTTACTGGTCATTTCTTGTTTCCAAAGATGTGATTGTAGGCTCAGTTGTTCCTTGCACCCGAGGTTGAGTTGGCACTGTAATGTGGGTAAGGGTTATTTCCATTGATGCAGCAGGTCTCTTGGAAAGACCTTTGTAGCTGACATTCACTGTATGAACTTTTAGATATGTTTTTGCCTCTCTCCTCACTTCTCTTCCCCGTAAGAGGTACAGGACATGCTTTCTTCAACACTTCCTGAGTGAATTTGCTAAATACCTATGTGTTATTAAAGGTGAAAATTTATTTACTGTGCTGTCACTGGGCCCAGGAATCATCTTTAATGTTTTTTGGAGGGGGAGGGTGGGGAGGGAGTGGGGTGAGGGGAATGGTAAGGTGCCAAGCAGATTACATAAGGATCTGAGTTCTTGAGGAAAAGAAAGGGTGAATTTACAGCAAAGCCTGCATAAGGTAGGGGTTGGACCACTGATATGCGTCACTGTTCTTATTTATTTTTCTGTGTGTATTTGCTGTGTACTGAAATAAGCACTTAAATCTTTGTGACCCTTCCTGGTGTTATTGATAAGACCATTCCTGTTGGGTATTCTCTGTATTTTACTTAATCCTCTAATATACATAACTCTGTGTATTTAGTGAGCCAATACGGATCATCCTCTTTATTGGAAACCACTGAGATCAATAGAATTCCAGAAAAATGTCAATAGTCTTGCTTATTATATCACAACCTTTGCAAATATTGTGTCTCATACAAGTCATTCAAAAGTTAGTCACACGACCATGTGGTAAATAGTAATGTAAAGAAAAATACAACTGATAATGCCCAGAACCATGTTATTTGCAGACCAAGTGCCTGATTGCATTTCTAATGGAGGTAATAAAAATCTTTGTTTGACTTCAATTAAAGTTTCATCAGACTCTCAAGCCTCCAAGTAAATTAACCTGTGTGGGAGAAGTATGTTAATGTAAACAAGCCAGTTCTTGCTTATACTTAAATTTAAGGTCTGAAATATGTCCCCAACAGAGATGACATGAAGTATTTCAGATAGACAGAATCAGTCAGAATTTACTTAATTTCAGATAGATAATAGTGATTTGAGAAGATATATTTGAAGTGCCTTCAGTATAAAAGGAGATGTACTTAATGAGTTAGAAATGATGGCAACCACAAATTAGTAGGAGAAAGTTTTCTTCCTATACTAAAAAGATTTTTGTAGTAACTAAATCTGTAACACTAGACTAAGCAAGTGAGGAGCACTTACTGCATTTTAAGGCAACTGAGGAAGCCTGTGGCATAATGAGACATTTTTTTTTCCTGTAGATGGGCTCAGCACCCTTTTTGCCTATGTGCAGAGGCTGAAATGAGGAGAGCCATACTGTAGAGCATTCTGCATGCCCTGAAGACTCCCATGCATGGTTTACTCTGAATTTATTTTTGAAATGCAACACTTAACGTGAAATGTTCTCAACAAAAAGCTTCATAGGTCTTGGTTTATCACTTTTTAATTTCTATGCAGAAAAATGCATTGATGATGAGAGCGCCATACATCCCACTCGTTCTGGAACTTTTCTCTCTGTCTTAACTCAATTTTATTATTATTAGTAGAAATATTATTTAACATACTTGTGTACTCAAATTCTTCATCATTCTTTGTCTCTGTGATAAAACAAATAACTGCTTTTTACCCTCAATGCCCAGTATTATGTTCTGCTGCTAAATGTCTCTGTTAATGTCTAAATGCTAATTAACTCACTAGTGAACTTGCTGAGGAAATTAAGGCTGCAAAGCTTTTTTTTTTCCCCTCCAACCTTGACAGACACTGAGAAGTAGTGTTTAGGTAACCATTCATGTATAACTGGATATAAAGCAAAAACTTTAACTCAGCTTCTAGAGGAGATGTATGTGCCTGCCTACTTCAGCTTGAAAGATATCAAGTTGTTCAATTTCTTGGATCTGCTCAGGTTGGCAGAAATATCATTAAGGCAACATTTCACATTAATACCATGGATTTAGCCTTTTGAATTTCCAAAGGATGAGCAATAATGCAGTGACATTCGTTGATGGATTGGGAAATCCAGGTAGCCAGCATCAAGAAGTGGAGAGGTATGAATTAAAGACATTCCTCCTCAGGGTGCACATCCATAGGTTGAACACATTTTGTCTTCTGTAATTTGGCTTGAATATCTAATTACAGCATGTTTCATAGATGCATTATCCTCATTAAATAAATTGGAGAGTCTCAAATTTTTCTCTTGTCATAATCAGGAATAAGAATTCATGAAAATTCAGTAGAACTGCCTGATATCTCATTTTCCTCAATGCCTGGCATTCTGATGGCTTTAGGTTGTTTTGTATATTAATCAAGCTTGTGATGTCATGTAATTTCATTAAATAGGACACTATCCCATTAGTCTGTGGGTTTCTTCACATGGAATCACCATGCAACTTTTCTAAGGAGGGGTATACAATGGGCTCTCTGTGAACAATAGAAGATCACTGTTTAGTTACAAAGCGCTTGGAGGAATCTAGCTCAAAAATCAGTCTTCAAGCAATTAATTATTGTG
>VXBZ01008784.1:43062-55407 GCA_013399135.1 Heliornis fulica | reverse complement strand
AGCTGCTCTGCCCCCAGCCTGGAATACTGCCCCGGGGTTGTGATGTCCCAGGGGAGGACTCTGCACTTGGCCTTGTTGAACCTCATCCCACTGGTCTCAGCCCATTGGTCCAGCCTGGTCAGGTCTCTCTGAAGAGCCTCCCTACCCTTGAGCAGATCAACACATCCTCTCAGCTTAGTGTCATCTGTGAACTTATTGAGGGAACACTCAATCCCTTTCATCCAGGTCTTTGCTAAAGATGTTAAACAGGACTGGACCCAGGACTGAGCCCTGGAGGACACCACTTGTGACTGGCTCCAGCTGGATTTGGCTCTATTGACCACCACACTTTGGGCCTGGCCAGCCAGTCATTTTTTTACCCAGCAGAGTCTGTGTCTGTCCAGGCCAGTGGTAGCCAGTTTCTCAAGCAGAATGCTGTGAGAAACGGTGTCAAAGACTTCACTGAAGTCCAAGTGGACCACATCCACAGCCTTTCCATCATCCACTAAGCGGGTCACTTTGTCATAGAAGGAGATCAGGTTAGTTAGGTACTAGAGATCTGGTTGGGAATTAATTCTGAATTAATTTCTTTTTTTTTTTTTATTCAGTAGTACTGTAGAAGCAAGGGAAACTATATATGAAGATCATTGAAGAAATAATCTTTTCCAGTTAAATCTCTTGTCTCTTAACCTATTCAGTCTTGGAGTTCTGGGATTTTTGTTTTCCTAAAAATAGTATCAGAAATTTTTTAACCATACAAACATCAATACAGCTAGTTATGCTTTCAGCTAAGTTGAAGTCTGCACCTAAGCTACATCAAAGAGTGGGAAATAGATATCTGAAAATTCACATTTTCCTACATATTTGATTCACTTTCAATTTATTGTTGCTAATAATTCTATTTCCAGATATTCTGAAATCAGTACAAGATTTCCCTTTGAGGCCTTCAGGGGCATTTTCTTAATAGCCTGTTGTGTGAGTTCTGTGGAGCAGTCCCAGTTCTCCACTAAACGTTCCTCACAGCTCAGGGTAGTGTGCTCAGTTTGCACAGATCTCACATCACTGTTTTGCCTTGGTGCAGTGGATGTGTTTGCAGGACACCAGGCACTGTCACTGTAGTAAGTCACCTGAATTAGTACAAGTTCGTGGCATAGCCATAAGCACCTGTACGGGTAGTTGTTTTCTTCACAACAATCAGAGCTGACATCAAATGTTTACATAAGGATGATACTAGCATCTCTAGTTTCTGCCAAAATTAGCAATTTGCTCATGGCAGATGGTACCAAATTAATCTGGTTCACAGATGGGACTACAAATGCAATTCCTCAATAATGAGAATAAAAAGAAGAGGGATCTCAGTATTTATGACTGTGATTCAGTTTGTTTTGACAGTCCAAAGGCCTTCTGAATCAATGAGATCCCAACAGATCCATGTGTCTTCCAAAAGAAGGAGCTTTACAGACATAAAACCTGGCAGAATATGGTCATGAAGGGGAAAATACAGAGAATAAAAGGCAAGTTTTCGGTCTTAGATGCTAATCCTCAGATACCTGCTGGTGGAAGATTGCTGTGCTTGATAATATTAGTGAACTCAAAATTTTACCTCAAAAATCCTCTTTCAGATGAGCCAATGAATGAAAATCTGCCTTAATCTTTGTGTAAATATCAGAGATAACAGCCTAGAGACTTTGTGAACCAGAAATTCTGCGTTGCATTAGACCATTTTATTCTTGCCCAAATCCAGTAACTCTCCTGGTACAGTGTGGTTTATCTTAAGTTTCCTACTCGCACTGGTTTCTTAGCATGTGCAGGGTCTGGTGGCTCTTGCCACCACCAGCCCTTGATTTCTGCATGCTTGCTGATGCCTGGTAGTTGTGTAAGCTCATCACTGTGCTAACACTGACAAGACTTTTAAGTCAAAGGAAACAGATCAGTCATCAGTTACATCAGGACAGCTGAAATCTGCAGTTGGTTAGAAAGGGAAGAGTTTCAGAATCAGCTGGTGTTCCTCATGCCCTGGCTGATGGGGTTACTGTGGACCTGTCTTCCCTGCAGGCAAAGTGCACTGAGGTACCCTGAGGCAAGACCAGAGAGAGGATCTGGGGTTTGTAGCTGTGAGAGTTATCCTGTTTCCTTCAGTAAATGGCTGAGCTTTTAGAAGTCGAGGAGACACTTGCGGACTTCCCAGTTGAAAGTGCTAAGCCTTGCAGCACTAGCTGGATGTGGGGACATTGCTCACATAAGGGCTCACCAAAAAAACCTTGCTTATGTGGTGGTGATAGTTATTCTGGAGAATGCTCTTGCCTTTTTCTAGATCCTCCTGGACAAGTCCAGAGCCAGCAGCAAGCATGGAGCATTACAAAGGCATGAAGTTCAACAAGCTGATGAAAGCAGACCCAAAGTGCATGTGGATTTGTGCAGCCCTTCTGCAGTATTAACCATTGCATGCCAGCAGTAGTTGTGCTCTTCCTTGAGTNGCTGCCCAGGGAGGGGGTTGAGTCCCCATCCCTGGAGGGGTTTAACAGACGGGGAGATGCGGAGCTTGAGGACATGGGCTAAGGGTAGACTTGGTGGCGGTAGGGTAATGGTTGGACTAGATGATCTTAGGGGTCATTTCCAGCCTTAAAATTCTATGATTCTATGATTCTATGATTCTGGAGCATGCTCTTGCCTTTTTCTAGATCATCCTGGACAAGGCCAGAGCCAGCAGCAAGCATGGAGCATTACAAAGGCATGAAGTTCAACAAGCTGATGAAAGCAGACCCAAAGTGCATGTGGATTTGTGCAGCCCTTCTGCAGTATTAACCATTGCATGCCAGCAGTAGTTGTGCTCTTCCTTGAGTTTAAAAAGCTCAGCTAATTCAGAAAGGTGTTGCTGAAACCTGGGTGTCTGTATCAAGGTGGTCCATAAGCACAACCTGTTCTCATGGAGTCCCTGTTATTAAGCACGGTGATAGGTTAACAGGCTGGTTGGTATGGCTCTGTGCCCTTTTCTGTGCCTCAAACCAGCCATATCCATGATTATGTGAGAGGACAAAGTGAACAGGGGAGGCTGAACCTGGCTCCAAGCAAGTGTGGGTTCTGAGAAACAGAAGCAGTTGAGAAAAACTGGCCACAAGTTCTCAGTATGAAAATATTTGAAAGGTACAATAAGGAAAAAAAGATTGTGTCTGAAAACAGAAAACTAGCTGTTACTGCTCCAAAGCCTAATGGCTCTGCTAGCATCCAAGCTTTTCATTATTTTTATTGATGCAGTAATAATTCACAGCTATAGTTAACATGCCTTTGACATTGGCGACTGCCTTCAAAATGAATTCCATCTAATTAAACTAAACAACAGAGAAATCAAAGACCACTTCAGTTAATGATTACATTTAACTGAGAACTTCTTTCCTCCTTCTCCACTGCCTTCCTCACCAAATAATCTTGAATCTATGAGGAGGTGGAAGGCAAAACAAAGAACTCAGATGATGTATTGCATAGACCTAACAAGTAGCATCAGGCCTAGGGTGTTCAGGCTGCAGTGCTAGCTACCTGGTATCTGACAGTGGCAAATAAGTCACTAGCTCTTTCTCCTGGGCCAGTATAAAGTCTGTCATTAGCTGCTAATAGAACTGCTGAGGTCAGGCTAGGAACTGCATCACAACATGCACCAACATGGTCATGCTTGTAGTTTAACACAGAGACAGGAGGAGAAGTCAGGAAGGAGCTGTTATATGAATGCTTCCCCAGCAATTATCTTTACTCGTTTGTGGGAGCAATCTTAGCACTTGCCTTGCATTTGGCACAGTGTACAGTGAATTTTCTGTCAGGAGCTGTGGGTGCATGGGATTCCGCCGGGTGGAGTGTGGGTAACAGTGCGTGAGGGGAAAAATACGGTTTATGTTCCATCAGAAGTAAACTTTTGATCTCTTTGTAGATCTGTTGATTAAAGTGTTAGGTTTTCAAAACCCCATATTTCATTACCCATCAAGCATCTATGTGCCTACTCCACACCCTTTGCTTGTAAGCCCCAGCCAGGGCATTAGCTGCTTCCTTACCTCAGCCCCCTGACATCTAACAACACATTTTGCCTCTGCTCTGTATGACTTCTGAAACTCTGAGGAGCTTTTGATATAGCTGTCTAGACCCACTGACACCCATCAGGCTGTAGAGTCTGCCTGGAGCAGTAGTAACAACACATTTTCTAAGGAAAGCTGTGGGATCTGTGAAGAATGGCAGGATTAGCAGGACTCCCCTTGTCCTGATCTGGCTGTTGAGTTATTTCTTCACCAAAGGGGTTGTCAAGCACTGGAACAGGCTGTCCAGGGAAGTGGTTGAGTCACTGTCCCTGAGGGCTGCACAAGACATGTACATTGCTGCTTTGGGACATGGTTTAGTGATTGGACTTGATCTTAAAAGGTCTTTCCCAACCAAATCAGTTCTATGAACAGAATTGTGCTTGGGTTTGCAGAGCCAGATGGCACTTTTATGGCTTGTTTATCCTTGGGATGGGTGGTCTTTTGATGGCAACAAGGGATGGGAGGAATCAAAGTGCCCTGAGAACAGTGTCCTCCCTCTCTGCATTGTTACAGCAAGGGAATGCTGTAACCTAAGGAGGTCATTGCCTTGGGAGAACATGTTGGAAAACCACTTGAGCCTGCAAGAGGCTCAGAGTCACGTGCATCCTTGGTACTTAATTCAGGGCAGTGTGAGAGGCCTTGTGTACTCCACTTAAATATTCTTCAGGCAGACAGATGATGAGTTAGAGGCTGTCTCTGAAGCATGAGGAGCATATCATTAGCTACATGTTTTGAACTACCTCACATTAGAAACAGCAAAAGAAGCCACAGCCCAAGTGATGATAAAGGAAGATCACAATCGTACAGATTTTACTCTCATCTGAGACCCTGACACCTGTCTAGATTGTCATTTCTTTGCTATCACAAACTGAGGTCTTTTCAGAAGCCAGAGTTTCTTCTTGGTTAGTATAAGAGCCAAAAGCACAGCTTAATAGTCATAGTGGGAAGAAATTCAGCCTCCTGTTCTGCGAGCATCAAGATGTGTTTTGTGCAGCGTGGCCCAGCTCTGGGCTGGCACCAGGCGCAGCCGCTTGCTTCTCTCTGTGATGTTGACTCATGAACAAATGTGATTATCTTCTTTGTTAGAGGAATATGATTGAATAGGAACACAACCCCACTTTTCCCAAGCAAAAAGCCCTCCCTTCTCAGGTCCTGTTAGCAATGTATTACCTCACCTAAACTTAATGAAGCATCTCTCATTTACAAGCAGTAATACATTTCAGGAAATAGGAACATTTTATGTATGAAGATGACATAAAAGGCTATAGATAGAATGATTATTAGCCCATATTAGCACATCTTGCCCTTGTCACCACTAAGGCAGAACCAAAAATACAGAGACCAAATAAAATTAATTAGAAAGCTGGACAACTCTTCCCTCCCAGAGTATATACTGGGAAATATAAGAATAAAGCAAAGATGACCTTAAAGACAGAGCCTGCAGGTTTCCAGCTAACCATGGACTGTCTTTTTTTTAGTGTGTTTGGGGTCAGGGGAAAGCTTACCCATAAAGTGAAAAAAAATATCTTAAGGTGGAGCAGTGTTTCAAGGCCTTTGGTGTAGTCAGATTTATAGCACTGGCTTAAGTAAACTCGTTAACAAAGCTCATTCCGAACTTAAACAAGTTAAACATCATTGGGGTTCAGTCTTCATTATTACCAAAGCCAGCTGCTCCTGTCACAGAGTGACTCTTAAATGGTAATGAGGAAAAGTAAAAAAGGAACAATCAGGTGTGTATGAACTAGCCTGCCTATGCAAACCTGGGGAAGCAATTCCACTCACTCATGTCAGCAGTACTGGATGTACACTGGAGTTGGTGTCCAGGCTCTCAGACAGCAGACATAGCAAGCAGCCAGGAAATCTCGGTGTTTTGGCTTTGGTAGGTCTGTAACACATGCTGAGCCAGGTTGTGATGTCACTTTTTTCTTCCAGGAGCTTCATTAATGTCTGGATTTTTAACAGTCCCAAAGTTTTGCCCCTTGTTGTTTTAACTGGACAAGTGTCATTGTTCAGCTAACCCCAGGCTATGTGAGCATAGGATAAAGCCAAGATTCGTGTGATAGTTGGTCATACTGTAGAGATAATGTGACAATACAAACGAGTTGTGACTATAGTGAACTTCTCAGTCATTCTTCATAGATGAGACGTCATAACCAGGAGAGGGTGCAATTGCTCATGGCACAGCGCTGGCCTTAATTCCCTAACCAGCGGTAGGCACTCACCAGTCCCTCTTCCCGCTGGATTCAGCAGTTCTTAGATGGAGCAAGGCACAGGAATTCAGAGAGAAGCAGACCTCAGGACTACACTTCATTTAAATACTAGAGCTTCAGACACTTTAGCAGCATCCTTCTGTGACTCAGAGAATAAACTCCACACTAACTGCTCCCTTTCTTCATTTCATCGTCAAGTGCCTCATCTTATTTTCTGCACCCACATCAGAACAGGAGAGTGGATTAGAGGAAAGAGTGGACCTCTGTCTGGAGTAAGTTGCCATGGACTATTTAAATGCATATTTGCAACCTCCTTTGATTCTGAAGGCTTCTCTCTGGATTCCTCATTTTTAATCCCCAACAAAGAGAAGTTATGATGTAGCATCAACCACAAGTGGTGGTATCTTCCCCCAGCCTCTCTGGCTGTGTGGTGTTTCCTAAACGATGTCTGCACACCACAAGCTCTGATGCACTTCTGCTACTGTCAAATGCACCAGGTTTCACTTTAGCTCAAAAACTAATTCCATGGGTCTACCTCCATTTTTAAACATATGGATAAGAAGAGAAAACTTGAAGAGCAGATGTATCTGGATTAACATATTTTTCTTTTGTTTCTTGGTTGCAGAGAAAGAAGTTTCATTATACAAATGAAACAAAATATCACAAATCTATTTTTTCACATTATTTCAGTAGTAATACATGATATTGTGCTATTTTTTGATTTAAAGATACCTAATTTAGGGTTCCTGTGTATCATCTAATAACTCTGTGTCAGCATTTGGCTTGTTACGAGGCACTAAAAGGTTCTGGTTTTCTCTGTTTTTCAGTATCGGACTTTACAGTCTGGCTTTACAGGCATGTAAGTCACTGTGCAGATTTTAGACCAGAAGGACCCTTTTCTTCAGCTGGATATTCTGGGACAGCTGAATTGAAGTCACTGGAATACTTAAATAACAACAGCAGAGCTTGCCCAAAAGTACATCTACATCCATGCATACTTTGTGCCAGGGTTACAGGCTTATTTGTTACCAGTACAAAAGCCCTTTAAGTACATTACTTTTTTTGTTATCAGTTTGTGTTGCTCAATTATATTTCATTAACCATCATTAACATAATTTTTTTCAATAAATTGCTCTTTAGAGAGTAAACAACCTCCTTATTCAGATCGATGCTCTCATCACTCCGATACAAGATGGCTCACAAGGCATCTCTGATTAAGATATTCCATTGTTGAAAGCATCACCTAAACCACTGCATCACCTAAACCACTGCATCACCTAAAATGAACGCTTCAAACTCTAGAAGGATGTGACATTTTGTCAGAGTCTGATGTAAGGAAACAAATCCCCATGGGATTCTGTCAAGGAAAGAATTTGTTTATGGTTCTAGGCCAGAAGCAGGAATCGATTGTCCATGCCAGTCACAGGATGTATTTTTTTCAGGACCCTTTTGCTGGTAACGTGGCTGATCAGTGTAGCAGTGTAGCAACACTGGCTCTGTCTCTCATTTTCTATTTATAGAGCTGCAGCTCGAAGTACCAGCAGACTGTGATTCTGAACAAAATCACAGTCAATGCTAAAGCTCCTTTGACCGCTGAGCCTTGCGCTAAATTGATGTAGTGCAACATCTTCTCTTTTAGAATGACACAAATTGGCTGTGCCTGTTACCATGCTTGTGGCTGGCATACACACTTCTCCCATAGGGCTGCATGCAAAAAACCAAACTAGGAATAGGAAATCCTTGCTCAAAAAGTTGCCCAAGCTTCCATCTATATAAGCATCACATTTGAAGTTTTCCAGTGAGGTTGCCTGAGTATGTTTTATTTAGTGAAACATTGTTTTGGCAATTGGAAAACCTTTCAGAACATATAGTTGTATCAAAAATTTACACAAGGTGAAACAATGCAGATTAAATATATGTGCAGTTTGTCACAGCTATACTTACAGTGTATTACACGGGTCCAGGTGAGGTGCTACTTTATGGAATGAAGATCACTTGAAAACACAGTGATACCAGCTGTAATGGGGAAAAGTCTGGTTATTTTTAAACAAAAGGGGCAACAATGCCAGACAGGATGCACATTTAGACAGTCTCTGATCCAAGCAGGTTGCAATTAGAGATTAACAAAACTGAGTAAAGGATTTTGTGGTCAGGCTTTGCTTTACTTTCTAAATACTCTTCAGTTCAGGTCTGAAGCACTGAAGGATTACCTGGGAAGACCACAGCTGTGAGCACCAGTAAAGATGAACACTGAGGGCAGACCTGAAAATTAAGAGAGACTACTGTTTGGTAGGGTTACCAGAACATAATCAGGAAAACTCAATATAGAGGAGCAGAAAACTATTCAGATGCAGAGACAGAAACAGAAAACCACCCAAAATGATTAGAGCCAGCCTGGTTCTTTCCTTAACAGTTCAAGATATTGCATTTGACCAGCAAGTTCCTTTGCAGCAGAACAGCTTTCTTTTTCCACCTAATTGTCCTTTTTAATATAATACAATAATATATATAATAGAATAAGATATATAATATAATAGAGCATAAATAAATTACATGCTTTAGTGTTCTCTCTTGGAGTAAACTCTTCTGGAGTTTAAGCCTGGCTATTAGTTCCTTGTTCCACAAAAGGTGAAGCTCATGTTAGGTGCTTAGTTTGGTCGAGGGGTCTGCTTTTGAGGCATAGCTCCCCAACCTCCCTGTTTACTGCTCTTGGGATCACACTGCTGAGCTCTGCACAGCTCATGAACTGGATTGCTTTTGCACAGCACTAAACCAGAGGACGTGCTCCAGGGACATTCAGACATCAGAGTAGATTAAGGCCAAAGTAAAAGTCCTAAAAGACCTACAAGAAGACAGTCGGGGTCTTCAGCACCAGGTTTAATTGGAGTTTATTTTTTTTCTGTAGTTCTGGGCCTCTAGCACATTGTACTAGTTACCAACCTCTGCAGAGACTCCTGCTCTTCCTATCCAGGGCTGGTTTCCAGCAGAGCACTATTCACAGGAAAACTTGTATGGCCACCCAGAAGAGAGCTTAGCTATACTGAACAGTGCTTTTATGTGAGCTAATCCTCCATTTTCTTCTTCTCTTACAAATTAAGCTTGTGCCTCCCCCCACACCCTTTTTAAACAAAAGGGATTCTTCACTCCTCACAATATCATGCAGTGGTAAGCAGCCTACCTTGATGAGGATTAAGCCTAGAAAGATGGCAGCAAGGATTCAGTAGCTTGCTGTAGCATTAATTTCTTAAACACACAATGCCAAGATGAGATATGGACAAGGCACACGCTCCCATACACGTTTTGACAAGAAGGTTCTGAAGGACTTGGCTTAACAGCTTGTGTCAGGTGATAAGGTTAATGGAAAAGAATTTTGTTAATCAGGTCACTTAATGAAAATAACCTTGGAAGATCTTAGCAGAGCCCATGGGGTAGAATAAATTATTCTTCTGCTTCCATCACTGTAAGTTAAACCAGAACACAGAAGAAGCTGATATAAACCTGAAGTCAACCTGTCAGAGTAGTGCAGGAGGAACATCAGCAGATACAGAGCATTGATGTAATCACTGCTGCCCCTCTAGTGATGATGAGTACAGCTTTCAGAGCAAGGGCTTGCCTGGCACAGTCCATCTTTAAAACAAGACTGTTTGTTTGTCAAGACACAGGTTATCAAAACACCAGACAACAAAAATATTCACCATAAGACATAACTTTTAGTCGATGCATGGTCTTTGACCAGCCAGGATAGAACTAGAGGAGCTACTGCAGCCATCACTTGTGCTGTTCCTGGTATGCATTTCTGTGGGTTGTTGTGCTGCTCAGCTGTAATCAGCAATAGCCTTCAGCTCCTGTGATTCAAGGCCTCTCGCTGTCTTGCTCCCAGACCCTGAGGAGTCTTTATGTCCTGGCACCACTATTTCACCTTATGTCGCTTAATTGAAAGTGCTGCAAGCCAGAGTAAGGCTGGGACATCGCTTGATAGATACCCCCAGTGTGATTCCAAACCCTGGGAGGACTGTTTTAAGAGCCCTAGATCCAGATTTAGAAAATCTCAGGAGTAGACAGAAGCCAACAGGGTCAGCACTACCTCCACCTGTAGTACAACTGCCTGGTCACCAAGTGCCCATTTCACAGTCTGAGCAACATGAACACCTCATCTGTGTAAAGCTGAAAACCCTTTTCACAGCCCTGGGTACAGTAACTTCCCTACACAAAAACAAGATTAAACTTGACAGTAATAGGAGCGACAGAGGGAAAGCATTCTTCCTTTGAGGCACAGGCTCTGAATGCCACAGCCAGTGACTGACTGAAAAAGGAGAGGTAGAAAGATAAATGCAGTTATTCAATCATTAGGGCTTTAAAAAGATGATTCTAAGAGGGAGAAAATAGGAAAATCTGTACCTTTCTCTTGACATTTAACAAACTACCTACCTGAGCTAAGCAGAAGAAAAGAAGACAAGTCAAAGACCTTACAAAGAGAGCTGCTTTCAGCTGTTTGTTACTAGGTATCTTAAAATACTTTTATCCAACCTTGCTAAGAAACACCAAGCCCTCCATGACCCACAGCACATCCTCACTGTCACTCCCTCTTCTTCCCCTGGAGCTGTATTTACAATCTCCCTGGCTGCCTGGGGAGAATCAGCCTTCCCAGCAAAGCCTCTTTACACCTGTGCCTGTAGGCTGCCAGAGATTTAACTCCTCATGTGCCTCATCCAGGGTAGCAGGCTCGGATTATTCCCCAAAATCCCTCCAGCTACCCATAAAGCCCTGCTCCAGTAAATGTCCCTACATCTCAGTGTGGTGCCAGCCCTGTGGAGAATGTGAAGAGGTTGTGTCCCTGGATTATGTGGAGGTTTATCAGTCAGCTACAGCCTAGGAGTGTTTAGCTCTTTAGTGCTATGGAGGCACTTTACTCCCAGGGAGCCCAGGTTCGGTGTTGTGAGGTTCAGACTGCCTCACAACCAGCCTTGGCTCTGTCCTACAGAAGCCTTTCTAACTGGTTACTTCATGCTGCTTTAGCACTGCTTCACTTTTGGATTTTTTACAGACTGAGTAATGTTTCCTGTCATTAGGGCTCTTTGACAATAGTCTCTCTGAAATGCCTTTGACATTTGCAAGGGGAAGCAGGCCTACTGTTCACCAAAACCAGCAATCACCCCTGGAGCTGCAGGATGCCAGCTGCCAGGGCAAGAGCGGTGGGCACATGGAGTACAGTATGCTTGAGTAATGATTAACACACAACAAAGAGAGCTGCCTGCGCTGCAAATGGAAACACACTGTGTGCTTGGGATGTAAGAGCATTTTGGTCTAATTTTGCACTCTGCATATAGTAATAAGACACAACAGGGTGTGCATTAAGCTCATCTTTTGAGAAGTGCAACAGTAGCTGAATAATGCACACCCTGGAGTGTCTTATTTGTAGTGGACTATGGCTCATTAATTTTACATTTGAATTTTTTCAAACCCATTATAAAAAAAAAAAAAACCAAAACCCAAAAAACAACAAATCTATTCTGAGGGCAGTTATGTAATGTATCCTTCCACTGAAAAGTATTTTCAAATAAAAACAGTAGGAAAAAGGTGAGGAAGAGCTTTGCTGAACTACAGACCAGCGTTTGGTTTCGGTAGGGCCTTCTCTGAGCAGGTTCTTGTCCTGCAGCTGCAGATATATAATGTGAATAAGGATGGATATGGAAATTTATTTGGTGGCCTCCCTTTTCTGGCCCTCGCTTTCTTTTTGTGTAGTTACCTGGGCCTTTTGTCTTCCTTTTTTTTTTTCCTATAAAAGTCTTTTGGTATATGACCAAGACCCATTCACAGATTCACTTAATGTCAAGAGTTGGAAGGGACCTCGAAAGATCATCCAGTCCAACCACCCTACCTGAGCAGGATCATCTAGAGTAGATCACACAGGAATGCATCCAGATTGGTCTGGAATGTCTCCAGAGAAGGAGACTCCACAACCTCTCTGGGCAGCCTGTTCCAGTGATCTGTCACCCTCACAGGGAAAATGTTTTTCCTTACATTCAGATGGGACTTCCTCTGCTCCAGCTTGGACCCATTGCCCCTCGTCCTGTCACTGGCCATCCCTGAGAAGA
>VXBZ01008784.1:0-38036 GCA_013399135.1 Heliornis fulica | reverse complement strand
GATCCTTGCTTTTGGATTGATCCTAATCTCTGGATGGATCCTTGCCTTTGGATGGATCCTTGCCTTTGGGTGGATCCTTGCCTTTGCCATTTCTGTGTATTTTGGGTAGGGAGTAGATCTTTGTTACTTTTTCTTTGCACCAATGCAGGTGATCTCAGAATTCAAGAGTACTCTTCACCAGACATGTTATCCAGTGTTCTTCTCCCAAAGGCATTTCAGATGCACCCACTGTGCCTATTTTTCCCATGCTCATTGAACCCCCATACTGAAGAGTAGGTGCTGGTTTGTTTCAGGTACAGAAAAGTAACAGCATCCGAATTTCTAGGGCAGGTTGATGATCTCCAGCAGTGAACATACAGGACTGAAAAAGGTCCAGATAGGAAAAGATGGGTCTCTGTGAGCAGTTCTTGCTCCAAACTGGCCCCTTGGAAGAAATCTTTTTTAGGCTGCTGAACATGCAGGTAACACTTAACTTGCTGAGGCATTTTGAAATTCCACCATGAAATCACCTGCATCTTTTGGACAGAAATCTGATCTTGTACATTGTTTTAGCAAGCAATTAGCAATCAGCCTCACTACAGACAGAAATTCCCGTTCCCTGTGCTGAATCCTGTAAACATACAATATACACAGCTTCACCTTTTGCTCTGGCCTGAGTGCCTCAGTCTTCAGAGTGAGCATCCTGTAGGAGGACTAGATCAGCAAGGGGCACCAGCTGGTCCAGTCTCATCACCCAGGCTCCACCTCCAGCTGTATCCCCAGGTAAATCCCACTCCAGTGCATTTCTGCCTCATGACACAGAGGCATTTGTCTGTACAAGGGTAGAAAGATCTGCCATTCTATTTATCTTTTTTTTTTTTCTTTTAATGACAAGAAAGCCTGGGAGGTACAGGCTTTTACTTCTCCCAATATTACAGCTGTTAAGTATTTTATAAATTGACAGATGAGTTGATTGTGGTGAGGAAGACCTTTTTCCTTTGGAGAAGGTTCAAAATAATGGAGAAGAAATTCCTTGCTTTTCATGTTCATTTTTAATAAGCCTGCATATCCTAGAAGGTAAAATTTCAGTTATACAGGAAAGATTAAAATGTGCCCTAAGGTAGCTTTGTAGCACATTTTATGGTAGTAACTGTTGAAACCATGCTGTGCAATGTTCACCAGCTCCATCTTGACCTCATCTTAAGATTAGGTTGGTTGTGTCCTCAGTTTCAAGTTGCAAAAGGGCCCTGATCTTTTCTGAAGATGACAGGAAGGATTTTAACAGTTGTGACCAATGCTTGCGTGGCAGTCACAAAATATTAGGAGAAAAATGAGGACAGCTCTGGTACACTGTGAAACATGATGAGTTTGATCCAGCACAGACATATCAGTTTTTTCAGTTTACTTCTCAAAAGAAACTATTTTTGTAGAATCGTGGGAACTCACGGTCTAAGAGTCAAGAAGGTTTTCGTGAATGCTCTGTAGCATATGACATTTGTCTTCATATTATTACTTTTCAGATTCTTTTATTCATGACTAATTTTGGAAGGAGAAAGGTGCTGAAGACTTAACAAGAAAAGGCACAGCTCAGTTGTTGGGTATCAATCTTCACTATGCAGTTCTGGCACCAGATTAGTTCCACATTTGTTAATTTGTTTGCATTTCTAAGAAAATATGGAGAAAATGAATCCTGTAGGATATTGCCTTTCATGTAAGGCACAGTTTTGTGTATGGTGTCCCATCACAGTATTGGAGCATCCAAGTGTAGGCTGAATGCAAACATCATTTTTAGGACCTTTAAGGTTTTTGGACATTTCCAAGATAACGGAAATCAACCTCAGAGTCACAGTGAACCAGGTCTAAATGGGCAGGTTTCTCCTGGTCTGTAACAGCTATATACATTCAGGCTGTTCCTGCTTCCCTGCTCTCTGCACATGACCTGTGCATCTTGAAGATGCACAGGTCATGTGCAGAGAGCATCTTGAAGATGCACAGGTCATGTGCATCTTGAAAACAAAGAGAAGCTTCGTAGCAATGGGGTTTTAGCGCTTTGCATTTTTCTGGTACTGCTGGCTGCAGATGACTGTGAAGGTGCAGTTTATGTATCTGTAAGAAGCACACACAATGCAAGACACTCCAAAAAGTGCATTTCACCTATGTATGTATTTCTTAGCACTTTCATGGCATTCAATCAAAGGAGTGCATGAAACTCCCTCTCAGAAACCTTAACCTTAGTCTCTCCTACTCTAAATCAATGACAGGGAAGGGCTGCAGTAGAATCTTTTGCTTTTCTAATCAAAACCCAGTGTTCTTTGTCATTTTCCCTTCAGGATGCAGCTTCAAAAGTTTTAGTTCTTTTATTCCAAGACATTTACATAGACAAGTACCTCCTGAGATACTGGAGTGAATGAATAATCATTCCTGCCATGACACATATTTTTCAGTTGTGTCTTGACTCTTGTCAACTCCATGGCTGCAGTTAGAAGCACAGCATCATTCCCCAGGGAGTATGCATAAACCTGGTGAATTTCTATGGGCACTTCAGTTAGCATCTAAAAAGAGCTTTTAAAACTATCAGAGATGCATGAGAAATGAAGTGCGAAGTCTGCAAAAATCAAAGCTCATCTGCTGCACCTTGTTTACCTGTTTTTGAAAGCCATTCAGGTGTCTGGATGGATAGCCACAGAGCTTTCTTTGCTTGCAAGCAGTGCTAAATTATTCTCCCGTGGTTTTGTCTGTTTTCTTGCCACACTGCCTGGAGGTATAATGACACAGGGCTGAATATTTGTATTGTGCTCTTTAAAGTCACAATAAAAAGCTAGCACAGCTCAGAAGATTAATAAACAGGCTTTTACTTTCAGGTTTCTAGAATGAAATCATACCATGTCATGAAAAGATCTTTATTAGGAGTAGGTGGGTAGAAGGAGAGCTGCTCTTTCTGGAAGCATTTTCCTTATCTAGTGCCCTGAAGCAACCATGTCCCTTAGGGTATCTGATGGTGAGGATGGTCGCTTACGCTACATCCAGATCTGTCTTATGGCACAAACCTGAATGTAAGATAAGTGGTTTCAAAAGCAGTGAATGTACAAATGTCCCCTTCCATTTTGCATCAGCAGTCACTCATTCATTCTTGTATGCAGCAACTTTACTGTCTGATGTGTGTGAGCAGTGGCCTGTGCAACATGAAGTTGATTTTCCCTCAGACTCAGTCCCAGCAGGCAGATGATCACATACAGAGTCTTCCATGCAGGTGCGACCCACTGAGCTGTTACCAAGAGGCCCACCAGACAGATTTTGGGGTGGCAGGTGGGGAGACTTACCTACATCTGCACCCTTAAAACAGCCTTTCCTGCCAACATGCAGTGGGGCACGGGGTGAGTGGGTCATATCTTGGAGCCCCTACTCTGTGGGTTTGCGTGGCTGCCAGATGTCTTTGTTCAGTTTAAGGAAATTGGCAGTGAAATTTAACCCATACAGTTGCATCATGTTACAGAAATTATGAGAAGTGACATTTAAGTGTAACTTCTCTCCAAACATGAAAGAAGGAGAACAAACAGTCAGAAAATGGATGGTTCATCAATTTGACAAAGTGGACTTGGATGTTTATTTGAGGAAACAGTATTATTTGGTAAATTATTCACATAACTCTCAAATGTTTGAACTTGATGGAAGGTTAGCCACATATTGCAGCTGTCACACAGCAGAACTGCAGAAGACTATCTTTTGACAGCAAAATCATCTCTGACTAATCTTGTCATGAACAAATTCGAAAAAAACAACATAAGACCAGTATGTCAGTCAAGGACAAGGACTCTGCTTGTGTTAGTGTAATGTGTAGCAGACAGTAAATGCACAAATCATTCTCTAAGTCATTTTTTGGTGCCTCGTGCCTCTGTCTTAAATGGTCTCTTGGACAGAGACAAAGAAGTATGGTGAAAGCTAAAGGGATTGCCACTTTTTTAAGCACATTCAAGAATGATTTAGTGAGTCTGTCAGTTCCTTTACTTTCTGTATCCCATCAGTCTTCTTCCCAGCAAGAGAAGTGGCTCAGTAAGCCAAAGTTAAAGGACATGGTTGCTTTGCTTTCCACAGCCAACAGAAGCTGGAAGGAGAAGTGATGCCTTGTGTATTGCATAAGCCAAGCATCTGGAGGTCTGGAGTGCCTTTCAGAATCAGCTTTGCATTGACAGTGAGGAGCATATCATGTTGTTCCATACTTCGCTTTGAATGACACCCTGAAACAGTAAACTCCATGGGACAGAAATCTTGCTATGGATTCTCACTTCTGGATATAGAAGTGCTGATTTTTGTCCTGATTTCTGTGAATTTCAGATTTCATTCTCTCTGTGACTGAAGCATTAGAGACCTATAGAGAAATGGAGATCCCACTCCCCTTACACCTCTTACGTATACATCAGGTCCAGCATCACCCAGATGAGCCATTTAGCTGTTTCATGATTGAAAACACAGTTACCTCATAGTCCTTCACTCCAAGAAAAGAGAGACAGATAGATGGGTTAACAATAACCTCCCCAAACAGAGATCTTGTACAGAATGGCATTTAAAAGCTTTGACTGCAGTTTTTGTGTTCTTCTTTCTCTACAAACCTCAGCTGGCTGAGCAAACATCCTTGAATGAAGAGTGTGTCCTTCTCACCCTACAAGGGTGATATTACAAGAATGTAAGAAATGTTTATAGTATGCTGGTCTGTTCTTTCCTGGCTATTGGAGTAAATTTACTCATTCAAGAGAAGGTAAGATAAAAAGAGAAAAAAAGACTCAAATAGTGTCAACATAGATACTTCTCGAGTCAGAAAGGAAGCAAATGAAAAATATTTTTAAAGTATCACTAATAGGGTAAAGTAGATATGTATTTAAAAATACTTGTGAATTACTTTTTAAATTCCCATGTTTGCTTTGCTTATCATTTATTTAATGTAAATGTTAGAAATTCAGCAGGGAGAACAAACCCAGCCTTTTACTCAAAAGTCATTACCTTCTTCACTTCAGCTAAAGCCCGGGAGAGCTCATGGTACTTGAGCTGTAACTCTTGACGTGCCGCCTGCATGAGAACTTAGGAAACTGAAGAGTTTGTCTCTAAACAGTTTCTAGGCTGAGTGGTTTTTTAGCACTCCCATAGATGTGTTCACTTTTGGAAAGCAGTGTCTTGTGATTTGACCATCTGTATGTCTTAGGGTTATCACTCATATTCAGCACTTGCTTGTACTGCAGCATCGCCGTTGGAAACCCAGTCTGTGCCCACTTAATCATTGTAACAGAACCATATACTGGAGTGTCTGCTGAAATACTTCCTACAGGAGTTTATTTGTCAGCTGTAGTCTTTTGTCTGCTGAAATAAACGCTGAAAGGTCTTGCTTACGTCTGGACTCTTGCTCAGGATCTGACTCAAACAACCCATGTCCTGGTGAGGTGTTGCTCAGAGGTCGGCCTCCAGAAGTTTGCCTTTATTCAATGCAGAATTTATGCCTCCACTTAAATCCTGCTGACACATGCCATAAATACAAACCTACAGCTAAACACACATTTAAGCACTCTGACTAAAGATGGATTTCATTTCAAGCTTAAATACTTTGCAAATTGCTTTTCCTATGGGCAGGTACCCAGGATTCCACCTTTGTCCTAGAATGCGCAGGATCTCATTTATTCAAATATTTAAAACATTCCAACATGAACCTGTGAAAACTGTGAATTTTCATGCAATTGTGTTGGGTTTTTAGACTTATTCAGTCTTGCCTTTTGCCAGCATTCACATCACTGGTGAAGTCCCAGTTGCCACTGCTTAAGTTGAATTCATATGTCTGCTACCATCAAGAGATGTGTTATGGATAGGTAACTTTTAGTTAAGATTCGTGTGTCATCATCACTTAAAATAAGAACAGATTAGATAGAACTGTCTAATTTGAGGCCATATGTTCATTTGTGGAGGAGCTGGAGTTTGTTGCATTCACCACCAAAGGGACTGTGCAATTTGGGTAGTAGCTGGTTTCCTTGGAGGACTCTTCCAGCTAAGGAAATGATCTTAATGGCAGGAATGGATGTGTTTGGATTAGAATGGGGCTTCCCTGTTGGTAGTAACAGGCAATGTGAGCAGCAGCTGTGCTTTTGACAGGGTATCAATCCTGTTTTCTCCCAAGAAAAAGGTATGATCCCTTGGAAGTGGAATGTACACTTGTACATTCCCTATCCCCAAAGTTATACAGCCTCCCCTCCAACTTCTTTGTCTCATTTCTTCCTTTTTTTTCCTGTTGCAGAAAGTACTTAATTAACAGGGTGAACAGCCATTAGGTGTTCACCCTCTGCAGCTCACACTCGAGCAGCAGAATGTAAATAACTTTGCAGTCATTAACAAGGTTGAACTTTAAAAAGAAATGTGCTACAAAAGAGGATTTTCTTATTCATCTCACTGTTTGCAGCACTGTGAACTCGAGGAGGCTGGTGTCTCTTATGTAGAGTAGCTGGTCTCGTAGGGCTTGCTGGCTCTCTGCAGCAGGCATCAAATTAGGCCACAGATAGTTTCTATCTTCTGGCTGGTTTAGAAATACAGTGTGTATTAGGCTTTGTGAGGAAAGACATTAAGATTTGGCATTGATTCACAAGCCTAAGTCTGTGGGACCCCTGTAGGAGTCTCCTTCATGGGAGGAAAGAAACTCTTGCCAATGGATCCCACAAATTGGAGTATGAAGAGCTGTGCTCTTCCCAGTCCATCTGCAGTTGTATCGATGTGTGCAGGGTAGGTACCTTCTGTGCCTGGGCAGGTCACTCCTGCTAGTGAGCTGGGGTGAAGAGGGGCTGCTGCTCCCAGCCCAGCCTGTGTCTTCAGAGACATGTCCCTTTGGTCAGCCAGAGAGAAGGGCCAAGGCAGTAAGTACCCCTGCAGGATGGGACAGGGCATTCTGCTGGGTGGAGACGGGCAATGGCATTTATCCTTTTCATGACATCCTTTAGAGATGAAGCTAAAATACATACTTATTCTTACTGCATCAGACACTGCAGCTGCCTGATTGTCACACAAGCTGCAAAATCCAGCTCGGATCATGTGAAAATCTGCCTTTCCAAAGCTAAAATAGCTTTAAATGTGGAAGGCAGATGCATATAATAACACCCCCAGATGCAGCTACTCTGCAGGTATTCAGCTGCCATGTTTTAGATGCCATGGGATACAGTGCTGTTGGTGAGGTTGAACCTGCTGAAATAAGTGTCAGACAGGGGAACCAAAGTGAATTTCACGACTCCCGTGTCATATTCGGCTCCCTGTGGTAACCTCACTGGGAGCTGATGTAGCTGACTGATAGAGAATTCGGTCCTGCTTTTTAACACAGGGCTCTGCAGTTACAAATTAGTGCTTATTCATCTTTGAAGAGCACCCACCATCCCTGTCTGCAGCAAAAGTACAACTCCAACAAACTCCAGACAGAAAAATCCTGTTGGCAGCCATCACGGTAATCAGAATAAACACAGAGTGATTCCGTGCTCAACCCCTGTGATGTTTATCAGGGAGCTGTTTGTAAGGGCATGGAATGATGGGACAAGGGGCAATGGTTTTAAACTACAGCAGAGCAGATTTAGATGAGACATTCAGAAGAAGTTCTTCGCTCTGAGGATGGTGAGATACTGGCCCAGGTTGTCCAGAGAGGTGGTGGAGGCTCCATCCCTGGAGACATTCAAGGTCAGGCTTGATGAGGCTTTAAGCAGCCTGATCTAGTTCAAGGTGTCCCTGCTCACTGCAGGGTGGGGGTGCCTAGATGGCCTTTGAAGGTCCTCAACCCAACACATCCTGTGATTCTGTGATTCTATTTCAGTTGCTCCTGGAGGCATTCACATCTCAGCCCATCTGTGTCTGATACTAAGTTACTTATGACTGTGAGAGATAAGGGCTATCCCCATAGATAAGGGATGGGGCACACGGCACATAATTCCCATGTTTGATATTTATATTAATTATTAATAGCACAGCATGCCGAAAGCATTTAATTACCGAGAAGTAGAATTAAGGTGACAAAAATATCAGTAAAGATCAGACACTAAGAGAAAGTCATTCCAACCAGCAGCTGCTTTTTTCTCTTGAAATATTTTCCCCTTGGTAAAGGATCAGGTGACAATGAGTATGATGAACATTGAAAATTAAATTCTCTAATAGCACAATCCAGCTGCAAGCCAAATGTTACACAAAGACCCTGGCAAGACTGAAAGAAGAAAGAGAGAACATGAAAGACTTTGTATTGCAGTACTCTTTACCCTCAAAGTGCTTCCCATCCATGACTGGAGTTGCTGATCACACTTCTTGGAAAGGCAAAGGTACTTATCACCATTTTCAGAAGCCAGGAGGCCAAGCATCTTGCCCACAGTGGTATTGTCCTCACAAGAGGACAACTCTGAGTTGCATCTTACCTCATAGCCATTAAGTGAACTGTATCTTCAAAAAGGGACAGGTTCTCTTCAGCAGGCAGTGGGGAAACAGCTTGGTTTTGGATTACATCCCCCAGAAATGTATTTACAGGCTTCATCTACAGGTAGGGACAGTCCTGGACAATATTATGCCAGCACTACCCCAGTCTGCTTAGCACTGAATGTTTACTTTGTACATTAGCTGTAATGAATATAAATGCCACCTTTTGGAAGCATTTCTTTTCATTAATGCAGCTGTCAGAACATTCTCCATCCTGTCTGTGGGATGGTGTCTTGTGCTGCCAGTTGTAATAGAGATTGGAGGCCCCTATAATGGAGCAGCCCTTGGAAAAATGCCTGATATGGTGCTTGCTGTGCATTGGAGAAACATTCTGTTCACAAGTCAGATGTTCATCTTCTTAAACAGATAGAGCTTTTGGTATAGTGTATCTGCCTCCACTTCTGAGCCATCTGAAAAACTGGGAGGATATGGAGTTTTTTAAAGATCAGAGTCTCTCCTTTTCATTGTGCAGAAACTTTAACTGATAACAAAACCTGTCATGCACAGTACATTCATGTGAAATGATAAAAAAGACTGATACACTCATGTGCTGTTTCTATCAATGACAAATTGAAGGCTTTGCAAAAAAGGTGAAAGATGTGTTTGGGACCCTAGTTACTGGGAACTTGTGCTCAGGAGAGGCCCTGGCACAAGAAGAACATGGACCTTTTGGAGTGCATTCAGAGGACGCCACAAAAATGATCCAAGGGCTGGAGCACCTCTCCTGTGAAGACAGGCTGAGAGAGTTGGGCTTTTTCAGCCTGGAGAAGGCTCCAGGGGCACCTCATTGCAGCCTTCCAGTCCCTGAAAGCTGGGGAAGAACTGTTCCCGAGGGCAGGGAGCGATAGGATGAGGGTGATGATGGTTTTCAACTGGAAGAGGGGAGATTTAGGATGGATATTAGGAAAAATTCTTCAATATGAAGATGGTACATCAGTGGAACAGGCTGCCCAGAGAAGCAGTGGAGGCTCCATCCCTGCAGATACTCAAGGTCAGGCGTGATGCAGCTCTGTGCAGCCTGATCTAGTGTAGATGTCCCTGCTCACTGCAGGGGAGTTGGACTAGATGGGCTGTAAATGTCCCTTCCAACCCATCCTCTGGTTCTATGATTCTCTAAGTGCTGTTGGAGAAGTCAGCTTTCTTTTCCAGATCTCAGATCTTCCCATTTGCAAAGAAGAAATAAGATTTTTTCTTTAAAGTTATGTAGATATTTGAAATTATGGATGACAAAAGTTCCAAAATACTATTACAGTTTTGGGCAACTTCACACCTAAAAGAGCTAAAGTTGAACTTTTTCATGGTCTTTTACATACATTGATTTAGCAGTATGAATTCTAGACAATCTTTAATGAGTTGAGTGTTCAGTGGTTTAGTCTAGTCAATGAACTTGATGATTTAGTCCAGTGAACAGCACCTAGAAGCAAAGAAGAGGACAACATTCAAAGGACTACCTAGGGAAATTGCTAGTTTAGGTGTTCCTTCAAGTTAACAGAAAATTCCTGAAAAGCAATTGGTTCTATAGGCAGCACACCACGGGCTTAGTTGATTTCTTCATTATAATTCAGAATTCCAGTGTCTCCTACACTGGAAATGTTGGGTTTCAGCCAGCTGTAGTATTGCACTACTTGAGTTAATACTAAGTTGCAGTATTCACTAATCTTAAATCTGTGATTCATTAAGTTGGACTAATGCAAATTAGTAAAAGCCTACACTACTAAGTGCTTAGCCTTACCTTTAATAAAGACAGCATTTGATGGTTTGGGACATCAGGGAGACTTTCTGTGATGTGCTTAAATTTCCCTAAGGCCATTTTCAGTGAGGTTGGGATGGGTTTGTTTGGACAATTTAATGGCATTTTCCATTTCCATTCCCTTTTGCCAAGCTGGTCTTTAAAGCTGCTCGTTCGTGATGTATGAATTTCTGCCCATCTGAAGAACTAACATCAGATGCAACACAAAAAAGCGTATTTTAGCGATGAGCTATTAGGCAGAGAAGAGGCACTTCTAAGTTGCACAGCAACCAGAGGAACACACAGTCATTTGATTTCTCAAATGACTCTGACTTTGACTCAAGGGAAAAAAGAGTTTTATTCTCCCCTCAGAGCTTTCTACCGTATGCAATAAAGAGAAAATGTGTTTATACATTTCCCCCCTTAGAAAAACGAGTGACACACAACGTTGTACCTCGTCTCTGGGAAGCGGCAGCATCTATTACCTGGTAAATTACTGCAGAACGCGCCCGGTCACGGCTCATGTTTGTGATCTTAAATGAGAAAATGCAGCAGTGCAACCTCGTGCTTCTTCTAGTTGTAACACACTGACCCTTCTGAAGTCATAGATTAAAACCTATCCAACCAAACCAAACAAGAATTGATGCTTGATGGTTTTTTTTCAGTTTCTGTAGAAGTCTTTTTTCCATCAGTGTCCCCAGACTTGGAAGAAATTTTTACAGTAGCATTTTCTGATCATTACAGGACTCAGCTTTTTCTGGAGATCATCACCACATCAACTATCATCCAGTTCCCACGGCGTGCAACTGTAGGCTGATTCCAAAACGAATGCACCTCTGATTTTCTTTTCTGATGCCCTCTGGAGTAGTCATGTTTATTATTGTAATAACACATAAACAGCCAGCTTCATAAATGCCAGATATTCCTCTTGGAGAACTTACTTTCATTACTGATTTTGGTCAGTCTGTATATTCTAAGTACCCAGTCCAAAAATTATCTGATTCTGGTATAAACAGCCTGTTATAGCATATAAAATATATTCACAATATCTTAAAATATCTATAGAAATTAATGAGATTATCATACTGAGCAACTCTTCTTTCATTGAAAGGCCAGGTTGGATGAGGCTTTGAGCAGCCTGGTCTAGTGAAGGTGCCTCTGCCCATGGCAGGGGGTTGGAACTAGATGATCTTTGAGATCCTTTCCAACCCAAACCAGTCTGTGGTTTCTACAGTTTCTGTGATTTCTGCCAGGGTGGGAAAAACATACCACTCTAGGGTGGCAAAACAGCAAGAGTCTTGTATTCAGAAGCCAGTCCTTTGCTCCCATGGCATTGTCCTTCCAAGAGTGGCTTTAAATTGTAGTGGTGAAAGAGTGCTTTGCCGGATGAAATCTTCCCAGAGTGGGAAGAAGAGCTTGGTGGCTACACATCCCTCCCATACAGACAAGCCAGGTGTAATAAACAGGACTGGCATCTTCAGGTTACTCACCACTTTATAAGGAAGTCTCTTCTCTGTGATAAATGCTGTGGGTGCTTTTGGGTCCATTGAAGTGTGATTCTTTCTGATAGACCTGTGTCTGATCATAGACGTAGATATATTGTAACAGGAGTGGTTTTATTGATAACGTTGCTAAGATAGTTTTTTCTGATTTAATAAGAGCTAAATGAGTACACCAGGAAACCTCAGAACAATAGTTGAGGTTTTCTTTTGAAGCTGGCAGAGCCCAGCGAGAAATCCAAATTTAGTAGTTTGGAAGTATAACTTCATTAAGATGGATTAGAAATCAAATATGTAAAGAAAAACACAGTTGTCTTGGTCTTGCAGACATCTCTAATTAACTATGGGTCTGAAAAGTTTTGAAAGCCATGGGCCTCTCCAGGTCTAATCAGGAACATAAAGTCTCCTGGCACAGACCAGAAGTATTTTGGCTCGAGTGTGAAATTCCAGGGGCTCTTGGGTATTGAAACAGTCTGAAGTAGTTTCAGCTCGAGGGTGTCTGGTACAAAGTCACTGAGATGTGATCACCATCACAATGCTGGTTTTTAGGGTGACAGTAAACATTCAACTAATCTCTCACTTCAGGTACCCTGATCAGAGGTTTCTTTTTGCCTCTGCCTAGTCCCTTGCATTTTACAACTGCCCTCATTTGCAACTGCACGTTTTCAGATGTGCTGTCCTACTTCCCAGCAGATGTCACCTGGCTGAACCTCCACATTACTCCATGCTGTCTCATGCCCAGCCCAGCCCACACACACATATGCCGGTCTCTGCGCAAAACCACGTGCAGCGCCCCACACACTCGGGAGATGTGCACTCCCGCTCTCACACACACACACAGAGCTCTGCACCTTATCCCTCCCAGCTCATCTTTGAGTCACTTCTGAGAGATGCTCACAGAGATTCGTTTGAGACAGTTGAAACCTGCTGAAACAGAAACACGTGGCAAGAGGAGAAGCTCGTAGTAATTTTTGTTGTATTACTGGTGCACGAGGCTTCATGTGTGGTGAGTGACTATTTACATAAGGATGCTACAAATAGAAAAGACCTCACAGAAGAAATCTCAAATCTTATGTAGAAAAATAAGAGCGAAATCTCCCCGTTTTCTTCCTTCTGTCTCCAAAAGAGGCTTTTTTACCCCATAGTCAGCCCCAAACTCCACTGGAGGGTCTATGCAGCCTCTAACAGATGCGAGATGAGGAGTGCACATGAAGTACACATTAGTAATAATCTTCTTTTTTTTTTTTTCCTCCTCAGTTTGTTGCTCAGCCAAACTGCCAGCAGCTACTAGCAACGCTTTGGTATGATGGTTTTCCAGGATGGAGGCGGAAACACTGGGCAGTAAAACTCTTGACCTGTGTCACCATTGGACTGCTATTTCCTGTGCTATCCGTGGCATATCTGATTGCACCGAAGAGCAGGCTGGGACTGTTCATTAAAAAGCCATTTATAAAGTTTATCTGCCACACCGGCTCTTACCTAACCTTCCTCTTCATGCTCCTGCTGGCGTCGCAGCACATCGTCAGGACTGACCTTCACATGCAGGGACCACCTCCCACCATCGTGGAGTGGATGATCCTGCCCTGGGTTCTAGGTAAATCATGGAAATGGCTGAGCCACAGTCGCCTGACTCACGCCCACGGCAGCTGCATGGAGCCTCATTCCTGATCTCAGCATCAGCAGCATGTAAAGAGATTTGGCAGCCAGCTTCAGTAACTGCATGAAACAGCTGGGCTCCTTCTGGAACAACAGATCCTGTTGGCCTGGGGCTTTTCTGCTGTTCGTTTTGCCATCTGACATGCCTTTAGACATGACCCTGAGTAAACTGCAGCAGGCATGTCTCTCTCCCTGCTTCCCCCATGCTCTGTGTGAGGATCAGGTTAGGAATTAGCTTCTGGGTCATGCTGGTAACAGATAGTGTCACTTCTCATGCTGGCTTAGTTCTGCTGTCTGTAGTTGGCAGGAGGCGGTGAGGAACCTGCGCCCTCATGCCCCTTCTCACCGATCTGCTCCTGGAGCCGCTGTGCTGGTACCAGGCCTGTTTGCTCAGGGGCTCCCAAATAGCCTACAGGAAGCCAGAAAAGATAGATCTCACTCTGCCTTATGCCTCTGTGATGATCAACACTGACCAAATCAGTATCAAGAGCTCCAGTATAAGCAGGAGAAGGAGGGAGTATTTATTAGCAGGAGAAACACGAGGCTCTTACTCTGGTCTAGCTTGGGCAGTCACAACTGTGAAGAAGAGGAGGTGTCTGTTCCTGAGGGCAGGATGTACAGGTGAGGGAGTGAGTGGATACAGCCACCGAGGGAGCACAGTTGGATATATTTTTTATGAAAGAGAAGTATTTGTCCTATTAGATGGAGCTGCAACACAGTTGAAAACCTGTGGATTCCACCAGAAGTGTGATCCAGCTCCCATCTCCCATTCTGTGCCATTAGCACTGCTCTAAGCTGGTCTGCTCCCAGGAGGCCAGCTCACAGACAGTGCTTTCCTGTGCCTGCTGGTCCCCCTCCCACTAATGCTGGGTCCCAGCATCTTGTTTCTGAGGGAGCTTTGCATCAGGCTGGTTCTGTGCTGAATAAACCTAAGCTGTTCCCCGTGCCAACCTGAAAACTGCTGATAGAAATCAAGGAGAGACAGTAAGGGTTCCAAGCATGTTCTCAGACCACTTTGCATTGTGACTCAGGCACTTTGCTCCTTGCATAGCTCTACCACAACTTACAGATGGTAACTCGAGCCTCATTATCTTATTAAATTGATTTATGGCATTGGAATGCATGTGTTGGTAGAAACTTCACAATAAGCTGAGAAGGTTAAATGTCTCTTCTGAGCTTAGGTGATCTCTTCACTTTATCCTTAACTCCATGGTTACAACTGACAGAAATGGAAGGCATATCAGCAAAATTGATTTGCAGATGAAAGAAGGATAATCCATTGGAAAAAAAAAAAAAACCCTTTCCAAAATCACCTTGCAGCTATCTGCTCCTCTTTCTGAGCTCCATTGTTTCAGATAAATAGGGATATTGTGGGACTGTTTATTAAATGGAGAAGTTACAACAGTTTCAGCAGATTAAAGGTTATTATTTAAGAAATATCTTCCCCTATAAAAGGAGAGAACAGGCACACACATCACTGCTGTAGCTATAGTAACCAGCAATGATAACTCACTATAAATACAGTGTATGAGTTCTTCAACAGGCTCCTCTCCATTGATTTATTTTATTTTATGGTTTTGTGGGCATGCAAAGCTTTGTAGTCAGCTGTAATAAAATTACCTTATTGGCCTTGACATTATGCTTGCCTGACCTTTGACATGCTGGCTGGCAGCTGAAGAGCCAAGATTGATATTTGGATGTTTGCAGCAGTTCATTTCAACATCCTCTGCTCTTCCAACTGAACCTTCAGGTCCTAAAACTTCGCAAGTGGCACTTCAGTGACCTCTGCAGTGCCCTGTGGTTAGGTAGGGCTAGCAATTTGGTTAACAATATTGGTAATGTGCCTGGAGGTGTATTTGGTTGGTTTGCTTTTCTTTTCACATGTTTCAGGTCTTCATCCAAGTATAATGTTGCAAACTGGGTAATTCAAAATATCTGGGGGCTCTAAAGACATATCTCCCTAGTAACTAGTGGCAGGACAAGAGCAAATGAGTTCAAGTTGTGCCAGGGGAGGTTCAGACCAATATTAGGAAATATATCTTCACTGAAAGAGTGGTGAAGCATTGGAATGGGCTGCCCAGGGAGGTGGTAGAGTCACTGTCCCTGCAGCTGTTCAAAAAATGGGTAGATGTGGCACTTCAGGAGATAGTTTAGAGGTTATGGTGGTGTAGTGCTGACATTTGGACTTAATGATCTTGAAGGTCTTTTCCAACCACGATGATTCTCTGATTCTGTAATCCCCAGAGGCATGGAGGTGATGAAGGAGCCTAGTTGCTATTTGCATTTTAATGGGGCTTAGGCTCTCAAAAAATGTACACTGTTCTGCACTAAAGGACACAGATGTTACTTCAAATCAGAATTGTATTCCATGTATGTTTAGCAGTCTGGTAATGAACTTTGGAAGCTGTTCCTCACCCCTCCAGCTGCAAGGAGGTATAGTGAAGGTTAGCAAGTGCCAAAAATTATTACCAGAAGGCATTTCAGAGTGGAGGTGATGGGCTCTGGCCATATCCTCAGGAACAGATATTCACCTCACACAACCCACAGCCATATTTGACGTTAGGTGAGTCATTGCTGAGAGATGTGATGCCAGGCTGCAGTGCCCTTTTTCATGCTGAGTCCTGCCTTTTCTCAGAAATAGTCCCTATGGGCTTCTTGTCCAGTGAGATGCATAAATACAGTGACTGAGCACAGAGAGTGAATTCACTTCTTCCTTCACTGGTGTGATATTTCCAGGTCAGGGAGAAAATGTACTGGCACGCAGAAGCTGGTGTTCATGTTCTACAGAGGAAGGCAGGAAAGATCAGTGGTGTTCAGCTGAGCAATGAATTACATTACAGTTTCTATGAGAGTGGACAATCAGTTAGAAACTATACCAAATTCTGCTGCTTAGTTTATTCACATAAAACAAATTTCACCTGAGCCAGTCCACTCACACCAGTTCTAATTAAGGCATGTTTCTCGTTGTGTGTGTATCTGGAGCCCTGGAGAGAAAACCCAGGTATTTTATCATCTCTCTTTCTACAACATTCCCCACTTCACTGTCAGATGTCTCATAACCAGCAGTATTATACTTTGTAGAAGACAGAAGGCATGAGACATTTTTCCCAAGCTGTTAATTTGGAATTGTCTTTTATTACATCCAAGATACACAGTGCTTTAGTGGCAAACAATAACTCGCTTTAACAATGAACTCTTTCTTTCCACAGGTTTCATCTGGGGAGAAATCAAGGAAATGTGGGATGGTGGATTCAATGAGTATGTACATGACTGGTGGAATCTGATGGATTTTGCAATGAACTCCCTCTACCTTGCAACTATCTCCCTCAAAATTGTTGCCTATGTCAAGGTACAGTAACTCGGGAGAAGGAATTTGTAACTTGCTTGTGAGAACTGTCGTACACAGGGTAGAAACTGTCAAAGCCAAAATTACAGATCAAAGGGAATAGCTGCTGTCCAAGCAGCCTAGCTTTGAAAAATCATCTGGAAAGCTTATCAGTTTGTTTGGAGAACGATGGCCCTTATCCTTCACTCTTTGATTAAGACTGAAGTAGATTTTTGGGTGTTGGGTAGCAGTTTCCCTTCATGCTGTCCGCTTTGTAGCTACTCAGTTGCCAAAGATATATTTTGTTTTCCATACAAAACATTTCCATTTTTGCTGACACTTTTCACAATGCTAGACATTGTGAAAACATGTTTTTTAAATAAACCAGTAAAGGAAAAACAAGAATAGGGCTATCTGAAAACATCTACATCCAGAATTTATGATATGTAGTCCTACAGATTACTAATCAGAAGTTTGTGAGAAGTCTACTATGGAAAGCATGCTTGATATGATTATCTTCAGTGTATAGTTTTAAACTGTAGGAAGTGACAAAGAAGCATGTAGATTCTTCACTGTCATGTTCCATTTATGGTGAGAATGAACATCAGAGCTCATGCTCAAAAGCACCTTGCATATTTATAAACTTCTGATGCTCCCAGTTAGCATATGCACATGGCTGGAAGGCAGAGGATGGTCTGAAGCACTTTCCTTCTGCCTCTGTCTTTCAAAGACAAAGACACAACACAAATGGCCTCCTGCAGACCTCCTTATGTAACAGTTCTCTGACTCCAGTTGGAGCTGTGTGCTTGGCCCAGCTTTCCTTGTTATGAATCAGCAGTGACTTCACTGTACGTAGTGTAACGACACAAGTGACTGGAGACTGCTCCTCGCCCACTTCAGCCCTTTGTACTTTGCTGTGTTGTGTTTGCCCTCACAGAAGGGGGACAATTCTTTCATCCCAGCTCCTAATAACCAGGACAAGCTCTTCCCCAAAGCAATCTTGTCTGGTCTCACCCAAGCACACACACAGGCTGAGAGAGGAAGAGAGGAGAAAATTTCACAAAGCTCATTGACTCAAAAAATGGCAAAGCTTTTATAAAAAAACTCTTCAGCAAGCAGTCCTGCTATGGGGCCCCTTTTGAATCCAAAAGGCTGCGTAGTGGTGTGCTGGCTTTTCAAAGGGAAAGGCTTGAAGATGGTTGGTGCTCCCTGAAGAGGTAGCTCTGTACCAGCATCAAAGCAGGAACAGATTAAGTCTTTTTTTCTCCCAATATTCAGAACCAGTGGGGAAATTACAGACTCGAAAGGTTGGTCTTTAAACTGGGAGCGATACACAAAAAAAGCTGTAAACCATAAAATTCACAAACAAATCTAGTTAACAGTCTAGTTCTACGTACCAATTACTAGAAGAGCTGTGCATCTACAGATTTATACAGCCACACACTGAGATTTAGCCTCGTAGCCAAACCCTGGGCCCACAGTAAGCACCCCTTTGTTTATGTACACTCTAAGAACGACAGAGACTCGCAGGCTGACGGCAAAGACCTATATACCAGCACACAAAAGAATCCTTATAGGAATATAACTGTTTGAACCCAGGTCAGCCCCACTTTGATTAAACCAGGCTGATCAAAGCTCTGCTCCTGACAAGGGCAATTCTGCAAGGTGTGTGAAATCTTCCTGCAGGAACAGTTCTGAACCAGCACGCTCACACAGGTTTCCTTCTGACCCCTTTCGCCTTGAGGTCGCAGCACGCTCGGAAATTCAGGATTTAGAACGTTGATAATGGCTTTCACAACGTGATTTGTAAAGGGGGTTTTATTAGGAGGAGAGCCCCGAGCTGGAAGTGGCTGGTCTATATGCCAGTACACCGTATTCCAACACTCAGAACTTCAAAGGATTACAGGGACACTTAGCTTTCTGCCAAGGATCAGCAAAATAAATTGCATGCTGACAGTAATGTTTTCATCCTTCTTTTTAATGGAGATTTTTTTCTTGATTTGACTGGTTCCAGGACCTGGCCCTAATATTGACCAATACCAATGAAATCTTCAGGCTAATTATAGGCTAAAAATCCTTTCTTAATCAGTTTTCATTTGCGGCATTGAGTGATAGGAACAGATTAAGTCGTAACTGTGCCTGCTTGGCCTAACTTATTTGTACTATTCTGCATACACCTCTGCTGTGTTTCATCTTCACATCTGCTGCTTAACCCAGATGACTCCAGCGCTTTAGATACCTCTGGAATCTTCTGTTTCTCCGTTCTCTATGATGCTAGGCTGCTCTCAAGAGACTGCTGTTTTCCAAGCAGGTCGTTACCATCAGTTTATAAAGGACCAAAGTATGACCTTAACAAGATGCTTTAAAAATAGATGTGAGCTAAGATGATGACCTTTTCACATACCTGCAAGCCCTATCAGAGAGCCCCTGGGCTGCTGCGTCCAGCCAGCGTGCGGAAGAGAATCGCAAACGAATCTGCAAATCCGCTCTCTAGGAGGGGGGAGCTTTCTGACCACGCTTGGCCGATCCCACTGCTGGATACTGCTGGAAAGTTAACATGTCTGCCTGTTCGTAAACATTATAAGACCCATCTTGAACAGACTCAGGCCATGATGTTCATGGGGTAAAGAGCAGTTTGGAAATGTCAGAAGCAATCAGAGGTCACGCCAAAGTGCCTCCGTATCATGTCTTGGCTCCTCCATACAGAGGAATGGTTTGAAATACCAACTCGCTTGTATCTGTGCCCTTGAAAACATTGTGAGCTCGTGTACAGGACTGTCAGGTTTAAATAGAAAGCCCCTGCAAACTCATCTGCCAGTATGATATTGATGTTTCCTTTTAAAAGGTACAGAAATTATGCTGGTTACACTATATTATACTAAGTACATTTTCGCCTTTTTAAACATGTTAAATGAGCAGAGACAAATGTTAAAAGGACAATTATTCCTTGATGTTCCAGTGTCTTTGACTCTGCTGTGTTGTGCCAGCACAGTTCAGCCAGAGCAGTTACATTTACACAGCCAACCCTTTTGTGTTACCTATTTGCTGAGAAAATGCTTCTGCTTTTACAGTTACATTACAAGCCAAGTTAATGTTATAATTGATGCACTCAAACGTACCCAGTGTTTCAGCTGCAATTATGACCTCTGCTTTAGCAACTCTTTGAAAAATGCTGTGACAAATTAACTAATAAGACAATTAATGTGAAGAAAGCATTTTAGTGCTGGGCTGCTGGCACTTTTTTTGAGTTTACTAGTGAAGGAAAGCATCTACTTCTTACACTCAACAGCTCACTGCCTTCTCCCTCCCTCGCACTCCTCCTGGAATGTGCAGTGTTTTGAAAGTTTAGTCCTATTTAGGAGGAAAAAGGAAAAAAAAAAAAAAGGTAATTGGAGATTCTCAACTTGAATCTGCTAAAGTGAGGTCCAAACCCCTTTAAATGCTGCAAGAGGTTGTGTATGAGCCCATGGATGTGAAGGACAGCAAAATTCAAAATTCCAAAGGCAAGCTGGTCCCACAGCTGGGGAGGGGTGGGGGTGGGTGTAGGTGAGTGTGTGGGGGTGTCTGACAGTAGCTGAGGCTTCAGCAGCTCAGAGTACTTGTGTCACAGGTACCTGGTTGGTATTTCCATGGGAAGCAGACATTAGAGGTGTGACTTTCTGCTCTGTCTCAGACTAATTACCACATAATTCACTTCTATACCCTTGTTATTTCTTTTCAGTACAACGGTTCTCGTCCAAGGGAGGAATGGGAGATGTGGCACCCGACTCTCATAGCAGAAGCCCTCTTTGCAATATCCAACATTTTAAGTTCCTTGCGTCTCATATCCCTGTTTACAGCAAATTCACACCTGGGACCCTTGCAGATTTCTCTGGGACGCATGCTGCTAGACATCCTTAAATTCCTTTTTATCTACTGTCTGGTGCTTCTGGCTTTTGCCAATGGACTGAACCAGCTTTATTTTTATTATGAGACCAGTGCCTCGGAGGAACCCAACAACTGCAAGGGGATCCGATGTGAGAAACAGAACAATGCCTTCTCCACGTAAGACTTTTGTTCCTTCTGGTTTTAAGTTTCACTTCCATAGTTCCCTGTCTTACCTGCCTTTGCCTGCTGTCCATCACTGCACTCAAAGTGCCTTTATTTTAATCATTCCCAAGTATGAGTCGAAGTGGTTGACTGTGCAGGGAAGGTGTGAGTTAACTGGGGCAGACATTCTGCTGAGCTTTGCTCTAAGACTGGCTGCTCTGAGTATGAGACAATCGTTTTAGTTCTGGACCAAAGAGTTGCCCTACATGATCTCACAGCTTAAATTATATTATTATAGACAATTTCCATTTGTTTGAGGAAGCAACTATCCTTTTGCTATAGTAATAGTTTTGTCTGATTCGGGGGAAAAGGAGGGGAAGCTAAAGAAAATGTAGAAAACAGAGGATAAACCTATGAAAAAAAAAGAGCTATTAATAAATAATGTGACACAGCAACAACAGCAATCTCACCTGGGCCACAGGATGTTATGGGCTTCTCTGATTTCCTTGCAGTGGGGTGAGACTAAAATTCACAGCAAAACACTTTTTGTTGGAAATGCTGATACTTCACTGAGATGTTGGCATGGAAATTGCTGTGATGACAGCTGGCAGGACTGAAAGAGCACATGCTGAAAAATAACATGAATTGTCTTTCTCATGTATTTGTTTTAATTACTAATAGTGGAAATAATTATAATAATCAGTCCCCACCCGATTGTTCTTGCTGCTTGCACAGTATTTAAATCACAATGGGGAGAGAAATAAATAAAGCATGACCTAGAAAAAGGCCTACGCCCTGCAAACAAGAAAACAAAACTGTTGTCCACCACTTCATGCTGAAGTAAATAAAACTTGTCAGAATGCCCAATAATTCTCCACCCTTCCTCAGCTGAAGGCCTGAGGTTAAGACAGGATTTCTGACCGATCTGCACTGGTACCAAGAGCAGATGATGGCTGAGGCCAGATGCCTGCGTTGGAAGAGGAGAGGCCTCCAGCCTTGTCCTGTGGGCTCCCTCCTTCAATGAAGCAGGGGATTTTCATGGGATAGAGCCCAGCCTTATAAGAACATCTTGACCTGGTGGACCAGATGTGCTGCCATTTTCCACTGCAGAGCAGGAACACTACAGGCTTGATTAATTGTCTCATTAAACCCATCTATATCTGGAGGAAGTGAATGGAACTGCACTGTGCTGATGAAAACAGAATTAAAAGACTTCAGTCTCTTCTCTGTTTCGATTGCTTCGCACACCCCAGAACCGTGCTGTGCTGCCCTTGTGAAGGACTTGAATAACAGATTCTATTCCTTGATCTCCATCCACATTGGTGCAGCAGCCAGAGAGATAAATGTTTGGCAAGTGTGGCTTGGCCAGCAGCAGCTTGCAGCTCCTCAAGGGTGGAACCCACAGAGGTGAGGAGTAGCGCCGGCCTCTCCCTGGGGCTACGCGCAACAGGTGGATTCGGTTCTGCACTCTGGTTTGGGCCTGTCCCCATGGCAAACCAGGCATTTTCCAGATTTCACTGTCAGCAGGTGAGCAGGGAAAACAGTGACAGGAGTTGACAAAACTAAAAAAAACCAACATTTGGTCAGCAGGAAAACAAACAAACAAACAAACAACCTAAAATATACCCTCAAGCCTCTGAGAAGGTGTGGTAGGTACTTTGGGAACCAGAAACGATACAGAACCACTTTACAGAAGTGTGATCAGCTTAAATACAGACCACAATTTCTCCCACCCTAACATTCAGTGTAAGCCCCCTGCCAAGGAGAATGTAGCACAGAAAGGAAATTGAGGGGGCTCAGCCTTTAATGGCAGAGGTTTGTTTAAAACAAAATCGCAGCGGGAGGGGATCCATTAGGGCTGAGGTCTCCTGGCAGGGGACAGAATGCTCTGCAGTTACTTTTTTGTTTGAGACTTGCTTAAGAAATTTATTTAACATGTTCTTAAAAGTTTAAATAGTTGCTATTAACACCCCCAGAACACGCTGGCATTTGGCCCCGAGCAGACGCACAGCGTGGGTGACCGGCTACGAGCGAGCAACCTGCAAAAGGGAAAATTACACTGTTGGGCTGGG
Organism: Heliornis fulica; assembly: GCA_013399135.1. NCBI lineage: Eukaryota > Metazoa > Chordata > Aves > Gruiformes > Heliornithidae > Heliornis > Heliornis fulica. The sequence continues at coordinate 15,281 of VXBZ01008784.1, read as the reverse complement.
GAGAGCAAGCATGGCTGGAGGGAATTCAAGTCAGAGCTGGTGTTAGCTCCACTTTGCTCATAGTTCATCCCTAATGAAAGAATAAATGTAAAAAGCTTTCAATCAGTACCCTTTGATTCCTAGCAGCATTTCTAGGCAGTCGCACAATAAGATCTAATTTTGTAAGGGAAGGAAAAGCAGGACGCCACTCGTGTTTGTACAGCGTGTTTAAAATGTGACACCTATTTACTGGTGCATTATTCCCTGTTACTCCCAAAGGATGGCTTTAATATTTTCTTGGTGAGGAAATTTTCTGCATGGCAAACACAGATCACGGAAAAGTAATATTCCTTTGTGACAGCAATGAGGTGAAGTCATGAATAATTTAAGGTTTTATGCTTTGGCCTCACCATCCCTTAGAAAACAGAGTCTACTGCCTAGGCAGACAATTTGAAAATATGTGTATTGCTGTGATCCTGGCAGCTAAAGGAGGGAGGAAGAGGAGAATGAGGTGGAGGAAGTCACAACTTACAGCCTGCTGTGTCATTCTCACTGGAGAATGCACCCATCGCCTCCCAAGACTGATTCCAGTTTTATGATGGGAACCTCTGTCTCCCCTATGCCCACAGCCTAATCACCGCTTTTACTGCTAATACTCAAAAAGACAGCTTGCACTCCACCAGTTTTAGTAGAGACATGCTTGGCATTCTTTGGTTAATCCTATGTTACCACCTCACTCACTTCCAAGGAGCAGCCTGACTTTCGGTAGTAAGGATTTTTGCTTTAAAGAATCTCTAATTTTGGCCAGTGAAAATCATAGATGCATCCACAAAAAATGAAATTAAATCCCCATATGAAGTGTGGGGGTACATGTGGAGCAGATGCCTGGAGAAGCTGGGAGAACAGATTCCAGGTACCTGAATTATTTGTATTGATTTATCTAGTAGGAGCATTTGAAAATACCTACTGACCTCAGGACAAAATGGAAACTCTTAAACAGGCATATAAATGTCATTTTTGGATGACATAAATGCCATATTTTGGAAAGCCAAAACAAAGATGCTCACATAGAGCAATTACTTAGATTGCTGATTATGTATTTGACGTGATTGTGAAAGGTCGCTTGTCTCTGGCTGGAGCAGATAGAGACCTGGGATGATCTCATCAGCTGTAAAGCACAGCGAGGTCAGGTCCAGTTCATCTATGGAAGGAAGACTTCAGAAGAAGCAAACCTCTCGAGCTGAATTAATGTGATGACTCTCTTTCATCTGAGTCATTCCTGATCAATTCTTGCAGTGTGCTAGCGAGGGCCCTGCGCTGTGCTGGGCGGGAGCTGCCGCCCAGCCCAGCCCTAGCGACCGGCGTGTTTGGGCCACGTCCATGGCTGTCAGACCAGGTCACTGCACACTGGCCTGGTTCACATACAGCCAGAGTAACTGCAAACCCTCCACCTATAGCTGAGCACAGAGTGCACATGGACATGATTTCTCACATGCTCACGGGGCCGCCCTGCAGCGCACTGCATCACTGCCACGGTTCTGCTGCGCTAGGGGATGGGTTCCCTGGGCATTTAGTCTGCAGACATGGAAATGCTGCAGGCATTGAGTAAGCAGGAGTGTTTATATTGTTAGATGACAGCGTGGTAATTTTAATTAGAGGGAGCAAGCATACTGTGGCTGTTCTTTGCGTGTATGTGGAGTGGGAGAGGGGACCTTGGCTTCCTTTGGGGCTCATTGCATCTCACAGGGATGTGTACGTGCTCCGTGCCTGAATGCTGCCTGAACCAGACATTGTTTCCACTCCCCTGAGTCAAGTAGCCAAGTGAAAAATCTGGTTTTACTTGCAGGCTTTTTGAGACCCTCCAGTCACTCTTCTGGTCCGTGTTCGGTCTGCTGAATCTCTATGTCACCAACGTGAAAGCCAGACACGAGTTCACAGAATTTGTTGGAGCCACCATGTTTGGGACCTACAATGTCATCTCCCTCGTTGTGCTGCTGAACATGCTCATAGCCATGATGAACAACTCCTACCAGCTCATTGCCGTAAGTTACCTCATTCTCTCTTCTCCTTTTGCTTTGATTTCTCTCCATGTGCCTCATCTGTTTTGCTTACAGCGAGCGTGTATCTTCTGGGATGCTGGAGACTGCTGCCTCCAGTTTTTGACAGCAGATAGTTGGGGTTTCTACTCACTACCCTGAATCATGCTTGTGGAGGAGGTTTTGCTCTGTTTGTAGTGCTGCTTAGCTGGAAAAGGCTTAGCAGCTGAGATCTGCCCTTGTCTTCTCCTGTAGAGTAACCTCACAGCTCACCTTGTCATTAGCAACTGACTGACTTTGTATCAGAGGGGATGCATGACAGGAAGCCTTCCCACAGTTCCCTGGTGGTTGGTTTTAATTTGTCTGCTGGGTGTTGCATATTATTTTTCCCTCTTACTCTTTTCCTCATTTGAAGCCATGTGTGTCAGGAACCAAGTCCTGTATTATTTTTTTTAATTATTCCGGTCTTCCCACTGAAATTAGATCATTTCCATCCGTAACACCAGCCAGTCTCCTGGCAGCTGACTCTAGACCCATCACCTCTGAGGCTCCAGTAACCTCCATGCCAGGTGGGTCTGGGCTGAGGTGGCTCAGGGCTGCTGGCTGGCTCTAGAGCTAGTTTCAGACTTAACTGTATCTTCATTTGAATGTTCAAAACTGGTCTCTCTACTGTAATCTCATTCTGTGTACCTAAAAACCAATCTGTACGTTGGTGATTCAATTTGTCAACAGATTGAAAGCTAAAGCAGCGTGGCTCTGCATTCTAAGGCTCTTCAAGTAAACTGCACAGAAAGTGTAAGGGAAGAAGCTAACCCTTGTGTTCACCGTGCCTAAGGTAAACCAGCAGGCATTTACTTTCCAGGTCTAACTTCTAACATGATGGGTTTGGAGACAGCGAGGTGAGGAAGTGTTACATCACCTATGAGCATGGATGTTAGGAAAGTCTTTTGTGTCCTGATGGTTGCTCATAAATACAGGCAGAGACAGGCTCCCTTTTCTGCTTAGGGTGACTCTTGCATGTCCTCGAGAAGACAGGGGATAAGGCAGAAAGGGGGAGGGGGCAAAACCCCCAAAGCAGCACCAGCTCTCCTATTGTTTCTGTGCCCAACTCCCTGGAAGAATCCCTTGGGATATATATGGGTGGGCTCCTTTCCTGCCTACAGCCCCCAGAGGAGAGTATCACGTTGTCTGCTTGAACATGAGGGTCCTGCAGGCTCAAGGGGCCCCTAAATGTCGTTACCGGTCAGTCCGAGCGGAGCTGCTGGGATACATGACACTTTCAGGCATCTCATCTTGATCACATTTTGAGAAACAACAGATCACTGAGAAGCTGAAAAAGCAGCTTATCACACAGGCACTTTATCAGTTTGTTCCACAGCTTTAAGTGCCTTCTCTTGGTTCAGCACTCCTCCTCGGTTCTGGGCAGGCTAGAAACAAGGACACTCTCCTTGGCCATTTTCTTCCTCCTCTTCTTTCACCATCACCAAACAGGCTTGTCCTGGACACAAAGCCCAGGGATGGGTTATCAGCAGCACTTGCTGCTCGCTGGGATCCAACCCGCCCGTCCTTTTCCCTGAGCCACGTGAAAGTTATAAACAATCCCTCATCCCCCAGAGACCCCTCCCAACAATTCACCCAAGCACCCGGCCCAGCGCCGCTCCAGTATGTGAGAGACCCCAGGCAAAGGCCAGGAGCCTGGCACAACCCAGCATTGAGCCTGAGCCCCTTCCTGGGGGAATGGGCTGTGCTGCTGGGGGCTGCTCTGTCACCTCATGCTGCTGAGATCAGAGCCATGTCTTGGGAAGGCAGGAGGCGCTCAGCCTCTTCTCCTGCGGGGCGGTGGTTTGGGTGCAGGCTCACAGCATCCTCGTGTGTCACCATATCTTGATGTGTCTTCAAAGGGCAAGCATCAGTCTCTTCCCTGAGGAGGAAAGCAATAAATGTTGGGCTTTACAGCTGTGGGGCATTTTTAACTTCCTGAAAGCAGGATATATATAAGTCATGGTTATATTCCATTGAATACATGTGGGATGACTGACAGCATTCCGGGGAGCAGGGGAGAACCAAGAAGTCTTTGGAGTGAGGTGGAGGTCTTCTTCTCAAACACATCAGCAGGAAGCTCTGCAGGACTCCACAGAGAAACAAAATGAGCAACAAAATGATGGGGGATTAGAGTGCACCTCCTCCACTTGTTGATTTCCCTGCAGTGGGGTGGTCAGGACATCTTCATTAATTGTACTTGTTAATGGGCCAGCAGCACTGCTGCAACCTCCCTCCTTTCTTCCAGGGACCAGTATGTTAATGCACCTGTAGCAGTTATTCTTCAGGTCAGCTCCTCTCCACTGTCTCAGAGGTTTCTGCTGCGAGGTTGGAGAAGGGAGACACTGCTCTTCCTTCTCTCTGGTCTCTCCCCAGTATGGGGTTGGGGCAGTTAAGCACACACAGCATGAAACCACACAGTATCGATGCCAGACAGAGCGAGGCAAGCAAAGAGGGAAGCCTCCACACAGCTGTGAGTGACTCCTGACTCACAGAAGGCAGAATTTTTCTGCCATAATTCTGTTGTGTTTTTATCACTAAGCTTTTTCAGGCTTCAATAAATACATTTTTCTAGGGGTACCCTAAAGCAGTTTCAATGTTGGGTTTTTTCATGCAGCCCGTTTTTCTCTTTTGCCAAACCACTCTAAAGAGCTGGTTATGGCAGACACTGTTTCACTGACAAAGCAAACAAAATCCAAACACACACGAGATTTTCCATACATTCTGCCCTGTTTTAGTACATGGAGCATCCTATACAAGCAGCACTGAATGCAACTGGATGTTATATGCACTGCTGGGTCCCTCGGTACCTGCCCAGACGTGAACAGAAATGCCATCACCTGCTGAACAAAGAGGAATACACCACAATGACTAGAGGAAGGACAAGTTATCTGAGAGTAGCCAGGTGGCTCCATCACTCCTAAGTGGCAGCAAATAACAGAGTGGCTAATGAGGACACTTGATGTGATAGGCCACTTCGCACCCGATTCCCACTTGGCTGCATCTGAAGTTACAAAATCCTTCTGCCAGTCTGTAAATTTGTTTCAAAACAACATGGTAGTGGGTGTTACTGGTGGGTCCCAGGGTGCACTTTGCAGGGAATTTCCACGGGTATTTTCTGAAAGCACGTTCCTTACGGACACATATTCTGGGAAGTTGGAGTTAGTCATTAGAACTGTACCGACAGTTCTGATGCTGCAGCTACAGGAGCAAAACCGATGGAAGAAGGCAACTAAGACCCATCATGCAGGAGGAAAACTGTAGGGCTGTGAACTTGGAATCAGAGTTCCAGGTGGATTGGAGTGATAAGTGGCACACAACGGTGCTTCAGCACTAGATATCCTGCTGACAGGTTAAGGAGAGATATAAGCGCTCGCAGCTTTCAGATGTTTTAGAAAAGTACAGCAGTGCTGTATTCCTCAGGGATTGTGTCACACCAAAGCAGGTCTGAGAAGAACTCTGACTACCATGCATGAAGCTGAAGGTCTTGCACCTTCCAATGCTTAACACATGGTGTACATGTGGTGTTGGAATGACTTCACTCCAGCAGTGCACATTCATTTAGGGAACTGGTTTGTATATTGCATCCTCCCGTTGGCTGTATACCTTATCTCAAGCCAGCTCCTCTCAGACAGCTCTTACTGCAGAAGACAGCTGTGTGTTTAACTTTTATAAGTCTATCTCCATGACCAAATTGAAAAGTAGCTGCCAGTGTTCAGACTGGTGTTGGACACCAAACTAGAAGTGCATTTTCAAAGGATGGGATAATACAGTGGATTAACACGTAGTGTGGAGGACAAGAATGAAAGTGGTAAACACTTTGCATAGCAAAACAAAAGCTGTAAGTAAACAGAAACAGTTGGTACATGCAGCTAAAAAAAAGTGCTCACTTTCAGGAAATTTTGAATGGAAGTGTAGGAATGTTGTACATGGAATTTTTTTTACATTTTTGCAGAGAACTTAAAAGGTAAAGCAGAGAGGAATAGAAAGATTTTTCAGCTCCCTGTTAACATAATTTCAAGATGACTTTCCATTTCCACCAGGAAGTAGTAGAAGTAGTATCAAACTTTTTTTTTATCTACAAAGGCCAAGAATTCCTCCAGTTTTCTGCACCATCTGAACCCCCTCACCAGCACAGCAGTAACCGCCACCCAGTCTAATTCACAACAGTGGCAGAAATTCTCCTCCCCACCATGATCTGTGACCCTTAAGACCATCAAAAAAAATGTTGCACCTCCTCTGCTAGTAGGACCTGCACAGTTACTCCTCGGTGGTTCAGGAATCACTGAACTTGTGCAACTGAGCAGTCCCTGCACAGGGCAGGTTTTGGGGTAGCAGACTGTCCCCCCTATAGAGCCAGCTCCAAAGATGGGACTCAGATCTAAGCTATTGTAAAGCACCAGGAAGCATCTGTCTCACAAGCCCCATTTCAGAACCATTAACTTGAATTTCTTAAGCAGAAATTGAGATGTGTTTGTTTTTTAATTCTGTCACGCAGCAGGAAATGAAATTAAGCTCGTTATACTCTTGTGGCCAATGTGAGCTGGGATTAATGTCTCTTGAAGCTTTTTATGGTGTAGCAAAACAACTATGCTCAAGAAAGGGGCTTCTCTAAAGGGTAGTTCTTTGGTTTGCCACTGCATGAAGTACCACTGTTTGTCCCCCAGTTTTATGTCCCTCTGGGGCTCCAACACACACACACCCCCTGATTGTGGTCAATGGTCAGACCCCATGTGGCGGGTGCAGGTCATACGCTCAAACCTTTTATTCATTCCTCAGTACAGTTGTGATTGCTCAAATCTCAGCCACTGTGCTCCCAAAACTCATCTGGGTCATCAGTGGTAATTAACAGAAATAGGAAATTCTCCTGAGCTTGGTACTTCTTGTGATATTCAGACACACAGATCTCTGCTACATTTCACCCCAAGCATGATACCTGCAAAGAAACACTGGGCTCCTGCTCTCCAGTTACCTCTTGAGCAGCTGTAGCACATCTTTTGAGGAGCAAGATTGATTCCCAAGGCCTGATGCTCTGTCTGGAGCTTGTGACTGGATCCCAGCAGATTTCTGTTTGGAAATGAAGGGAAATACATTGCATCAGTGATGCTACCATACACCGAGAGGCCTGTGCGTGAGATTAGCCCTGGAGCTTTGCCGTAGACTGGCAGGCAGCTTAAATTGCTTTTTGTTAGCAAGCTAAAGTATCATTTGAAGGTGCAGAACTGCTTGTCTTTTTGCTGGCTTTGGCCTAATTACATATAACCCATGGACTCAAATCAAGTTGTTAATATTCATCTGGTGTTTGCAGAGCGTCTAAATGGAAGGACTCGATGTGCTCTGACTTCACATTCTGCATCTTTCTTCTGCTGGTAGGCAAAGCTAATTCTCCATCCTAGGGCCCATCCCAGTCCTGTAACCTCCTGTTCATACAAGAGTTGTCAGCAGGATCAGAAGGTTAATCTTTTCTCTTGTTTTTAATCTTTGAAACACCAGATATTTATCTGACCCTGTGTACCACCGTGGCCAAACCACTCCAGAGCTTATTCAGAGGAGCTGAAATGTTGCATTTAAGTTAAAAAAAAACCAAAAAAAACCAGAAAAGCTTGCAATTGACCCCTGGCTGTTTAAAGACACCACTGGGAATTTACTGGCATTCCTAGGAGTGGGTTCTTTTTCCTTTGGTGTAGTTAACACCCCAGTGTCCCTGCATGACAGGTCAATACTTCTCTGCTCATTACGTGCAGAGCAGCACAGCAAGGTTTGCTCTTGCTACGTGATGGAAGTTGAAGTATCCAGATGGAACCACATAGGTTGCAGCCCCCTGCATTATCCCATCTTTTATTTAGGCCTGACAAGCTCAATTAGCATTATCTTGTGCTTCTGCATCGAGGGGACTTCAGTTTAAAAAGGCAGAAGAGGAAAAGGGGAAGGTAAAGGAAAAATACGACTGAGGAAAAAGCAGTGAGAAATGAAAAGGGGTTTATCTGGGAAGAGCCTTCACCTGAGAGAGCAGTGGGAATGGCTATATTAAGAATCCTCTGAAACATGACTCTTTCTGTGTCAGCACTTCACAGATTTCAACATGCTGCAGCCTAGCAAATTAGCTGATGCTGATTACATAGGTGAAAGAGGATACATGCAGCTCCATCCAAGGAGACAGAAACATGTCTAATAACCCAGACACTGTCCTGTGGCTTCCTTACCTGCATTTCTGTCCTCTGGTCTGGCCCCCCGTGGTTCCTCAGCTGCAGACCCTGCCTTGGGAATGTGGGAAAGAAACGGGGCTCTGGCCCACTGCTGGCCACACAGCTCAGGATTCCCTTAGACACTTAAAACATTGTGCCATGGTTCCTGTTCTTGTGGCTCAAGGGCATGTTTAAAGCATTGAGCTGTTTAGCTGGGGTTCTTAATTTCTGAGCAGTTTCCAGGTTTCATCAGCTAGCCTCACTCAGTTCATTTAAGTGGCTGTGCAGGTGGGAGGATGCACTTCCAGAGGTGTTGAGCACCAGCTTCTCCCACTGGTGCTGTAGCACATTCACAGACTAAGTGAAAGGCAGGGTCCAGCTCCACTCCTCTGCTGAGGAACAGGCCTAAAAGAGCATCACATTAAAGCATTAATACCTGAGTAGAGCTGCGTGGCTTTGCTGCTTAGCTATGGAAGTTGGGAATGATTATTTCACTCTTTTTGTTACTTAAAGAAGGGATATAAGGGCTCTGTGTGTGTGTCTGGGTGTTTGTGGATATGTGTGCTTAGACAGGTTGCAAAGCCTAAGGAGATACACAAGGCTCAGAGCTTTGACTTGGCAAATTCCAGGAACACATGGAAACAGCTCCCAGGGCCACAGCAGTACTGAATTTACTGTTGCTACTCTTCTGATCAGCTCAGCATGACCAGATATTCCTGTAAACATTTCTGTAGCACGAGAGTCAGTGGCAAAGACCATCAGAGGTCAGATTTAAAAGTTACAAATGGCCCTAAATAACATGTTAGATAAACCGTTAGCCCTTTAAATACCTTTGTCACAGATGACATCACATTTCCCAGCTGAAATCACATCCTTATAATGGCACAGACTGGATCCTGGGATCTGATTGTCATGTGGACCCACACTGTGATGCTTCTTCTTGGGATTAATTTCTATTGGGGAAGAACATAAAATAAACAAGAAATAAATAAAAAGGGCTACAGAGAAGGACCTGGTTCTCCTTTGTATCCAGCTCCCACCAGTCCATTGATAAATTTCAATCTTCTTGAAGAGTCAAATCCAAGGTTGACTGGCTCTGCAGAAAAAAAATAATCAAATATTCTGAAAATAGTGTCAGTAGAAACGAGGAAAAGCACCACCACCACCTCCACCACCCCCCGCTTCTTTTTCAGCCGTGGTACTAAGAGAGTCATCAGCCCTGAAGCTCCCTGGGTTAGACATACCTTCTCAGCCCACCGTTTCTCTGCAGCCATGTCTGAATTACTTGGTTCTGACCTGGCTGGAGGTAGTTAACATTATCAGCACAGATACACCTTATCTCTCTGACTGTCAGCATGAAAAGAGGCTCTTATCAGGCAGTGATAAAGGAAAGAGAAGGGATGGCAGGAAGAACAAAGCCTTAGTGATATCTTTCTCATTGTTTCTTCCTGCTGAGGCTTTTTAGAGAACTATTTGCAAGACCTTCCAACTGCTCTGATACATTTGAATATTAAAATAAAAGCTGAACTTAGCTGGAAAGAAAAGGTGTCAGTTCAAATAATTTACCTGCACTAAAGCCAGCAAACCCACAGTTCTGTTTTCTCATCTGTGATATTCCCTGGCCTTCTCATTAGCTGTCGTTTCTGTCCCATGTGCTGATGGGAGATGAAAGGTAATTGATATATATATATATAACCTAAATACATTGTGGAATGTAGTGCACTGCAAGTGGTGATAGAAATGTTAATGATAAATATATTCTGCACGGGAAGATATAAATAGCAGAGAAGCTGCGATGCTAAAGGATGTGTTTTCCCAGTACAAACAGATTCCCAGAGCTGGGAAAATGGGCACCAGCCCCTCTGACATGTCTGCAGCCCTCACTCAGAGGCCATGACTTGACCTTGTGTATTCAGAAGCTCTTTGTCATTTGCTTTTCCATTACCACCAGTGGCCATCCCATTCCCATGATTTCTGACCCTCTCTGGCTGTGATCCAAAGGTGGAGGCCTTTACCCATCCTATCATAAAGGATGTCCCCTCGCTGACACTGAACTGGCCATTCCCTCGAGCTGTCTGAGGCAATGGACCTCAGCCCCAGCACAGTTCAGGAAGCTTTTCCTGAATCCCTCTATGAAGTGTGTTCTTTCACAGCCCTACTGTGGCTGGGATCTCCAGCCAGCTTTCAGGTCTCCCACTGATGGCTTACCTGAAGTCTGCTCTGTAAAACTTTCCATGTGGGGTTTTTAACTCCCGTGTGCTCTCTCTGATTCCCTCACCTTGCTGCCTTCGGCTTTCCACCGGATAAGGATGGCTTTTTTCTGGAATCAATTACCTGTATCCTGGCCCAAGGGTTCACTTTTCTTGTATCCCAGTGTTGGTGTCTGTTTGCAAGTACTTCTTCAGGACCTGCCTTTGCTCCATGAGCGTCCTGTCCTTCCCTGGCCTGGGACAGAAAGCTCCCTGCCTTGCCCCTGCCCGTATGCCGGTGTCACGTGCCCCTGCGTGGGCTTTGCTCTGCGGCTCTCCAGCCACGTTCTCCCTCACATCTGGGCACTCCTTTGCTTTGTGTGTGCTGGTTTGCATCTGCTATGGGTCATTCTCCCCAGGGCATTGCCACACACTCCTCTGGCTCCGTGTGGCACCGCTGTGGCCTCCCTGGTGCGGACGTCTGGTTCCTGGGCCGGGCTCCGGTTGCTTCTCCCAGTGCAGCATGTGATTTTGCACTAGACACAATTTTCATCTCTTCTTCCAGCTGTCTCATTCCCTAACTGTTCTAATTGCTTTTTCTACTGCTAGATTGTCCTCCTCTAGTAATTTTTCTTGTATTATTTTTATAGATTGATCCTATTAAGTTCTTATCGTTCAGTATTTCATCCCTGCTTTGAAAGCAAAGTCATCTGTCGTCAGCTGCAGCTGAATTACCTGTGCATTAATTGCCTTTGCAGATCCCTGATTTTTCTCATAGACTTTTTCTTTTCCTTCTTTCTATGACATATTACTCTTTGAAAAACATTAAGCACCATTTACCTCAAATAGCCTGCTTGGATTTTGGCTGTTTGCTTCCCTGAGCTTGCCATTAAACCCCCAAGCTCCGCTGACGTTATTACCAGTTTGCCCAACACATATAACAAAATTAACAACTTTGAAAGCACACAAGAGCTTTCTGCCTTAGGTTCTGCAAAGATGAACTTTCTCCTGACCCTGGCTGGGCATTGCTTTCTGTTCAGGGGACCAAGGCGTGTTTCTTGTAACAGGCTGCTCAAAAGCCATCACAGAGACATTTTCCCTGCCGTTTCCTGCTCTGTGCTTAGCAAAGAGTAATAAAGACACACAAGATGGAGACACACTAAATACTTCAATGACTTCTCCTACACTTCCCAACACAGCCAAAACCCCCTTTCAAGTTCCCATGCCTCTCAGGCAAGGAGCCTCCCTTACTCAATTGGCTGTGGACTCCATAATCAGAGAGCACCTTTTAAAGGTGAATGCTGCACCTCTTCCTTCCTAGAGGAAAGTCCTACAGCTTGGGTGCTTCCTCATCCTGTGGGGCTGCCGCCCACACCCCCGAGCACAGCAGCGGAGAGCAATCCTGCTGCTCCTGATGCAGAAAATCCCACTGGCTTCTGCCAGCATTCCCAGCCCAACCAGAAAGCTTCCCTCAGCCACAGCCACCCAGCCTGGTCCCGAGGGCACTGTCACAGCACCTCCATCTGCACCTGAGGGGCAGCAGCCTGACTGCCAGCTCAGCCCACCGACTGCTGTTGGTCAGACACCAGAAAGGCGCACGCAGCCCTGCTTGCGCCAGCGCGGAAGATGCCGGAGACCCGAACACGAAGCTCCTTCCAGACGGGCGTGGGGAGGGTCTGCATCCCGGGAGCACATTTCTCAGAGGAAGGGGCAGAAGCCTCGGTGCACCTTGGGTATGTAGAGAGGTTAAGTGAGCCAATACCTCGTGCCTGTGTGGAGGGTGCCGAGCGCCGGGCTGCCGCGCGGTGCCGTCGTCTCCGTGTTCACTCGTGGCTGAGCGGTTTTGGGCCAGGGCTCCGCACCAGCCTAGGCCGGAGCCAACCACCGCGGGCAGCGGCAGAGCGCAGGGAGCTGCCACAACCCATCCCAGCCCGGCAGCCCTGAGCAAACATCAGCCCAGGCCGCCCCAGCGCTTTCAGGGATGCTCATTCCAGCGCCCTGATCTCCACGGGCTTCCCGCGGGGCCTCCCACTGTGCTTCTGCTCCTCTGTGCTGAGGTAAGAACCCGGAGCTTCCCTCCACCATCTCTCCAGCCACAGAGGAGCTGAAACACGGAACACGTGGAGAGGTTGAGGAGCACAGAGGCTGTGGCAGATGGAGCCGTCTCATGCAGAGGACGGGAGCGGATCTGCCGTGGCTGGGTCAGCCCCAGCTGAGAGGCTGGCGGCTGCACGGCAAAGCCTGATGGAAACCATATGGGCCAGCAAGGAGCCAGGGATGGAAATCTTTATAGAAAACATTCCACAAAATGTAAACAACAGATTCTCTGCACAGAGATGGAGATTAATGCTTGAATTATCCTGCATAATTAGTGCAGCAGGTAATTATGTAAAACCTGGCACATCTGAGAACACATCACTTGGACCGAATTAGAAAATCCTCACAACTGCTACAGTAAGATGGCTGCAGCAATCCCATGGGGAAATCTTCATGGGGGATTAATTCTCACTTCAAATGGCAGAGATTTGCAGGAGGATTATGTGTCCAGTATGACACATTCACACTGTGACTGTGATGCAGGTTTTTTCTCACACAGAAGTCGAGTGCTGGTTTCTTTGAGTTCATGTGTTCTTTGAGCTGGAGGGCTCAGCCCTCTTAGGAAGTAGATTGCTTGATAGCTGAAATGATGAGCAGTGCTTGAAAGGAACCAGTGACAAGAACAAGGGCAAGAGCAAGAGAAGCTCAAAGAAAGGACAGTGAATAACAAACTTGGGTTTGAATTCTTAAAGCAGCAAGGTCATAGGCCCAAAGCTGGGGAATATGTTGCTTTAGCTTATTACTAACGTTACCAAAAAGTTGTCAGCTAAGAATGAGGATCCTGTGAGTGGGTCTGCTCAGAGCCCCTTGACATGACCAATCTACCCTTGCTGCATGCCCTCTGCAAGCGCTCCAGGCACAGGGCAGAGAGCCCGTGCTTCCTCCTGCCCCCTCTCTTAGGGAACCCACCTCTCCTGAAGCCTCCCAGGGTTATGGCTGTGCCGGCTGTCCCTGGGCGCCGGCTCCAACACACCATCTCTTGTGACCCAGCTCTTAAGTCAGCAGACAGCACAGCACCAACTTGGGTGGCACTGAACCTTCCAACACGAGGTCTAGGCTTATCCATCACCGTGTAGCTCTTGCTTAGATGCAGAGCAGGCTCAGACTCAGGCAGCTCTAAGTTTCATGCACCAAAACCCTGGAGTCTAGTGGTCCATGGAGACCATGATGCCTGATGCACTGGTTGCAGCTCACAAGCGCTTCAGGTTTGAATTGGGCAGAGAAGGATTGCTGAGCATTGTGCTCCTGGCACACAGGGAGGAGAGTTAGGAAGCTGTAGTTCTGTGCACAGATTTCACTGCTTACAGCTTACAGCACCGAAGAGAGCTCTAACCAAGGGAATGGGGGTTTCCTGGCACACAGAGACATCATCAGGAAAACTGAAATGCCTCTTTGCTGTATATTTCCAACACAAAACTGCTGCCAGGAGTTCTTGTCTGATTTGCTCAGGTTCTCAAAACATCAAGGTAAGTAATTGAGACTGGCTGAGTTTGTAAACCCTGGGGAATTCACAGCAGCAGCAAAGAGAGAGGAAGGAAAGATACTCTGAGCTTCATACAGAGGGTCTGTCTTTTAAGAGAGGTCATATTTGCACTTGTTGATTGAGACTACACAGAAAGAAATACAGGTGGGGCTGAAGCCAGCATCCACCCACCTCACCCACTGGCACGTTCAGGTCAATGGGGAGCTGTTCAGGCCAACCACAGAACTTCCCCAGTAAGAAGCTCCTGCTAAGTTTCACAGCACTGTCCTGCCCCTGCATTCAGCCCCTGGCCAAACCCATGTAGTCTCCTTAAGCTAATTTTTAAATTAAATGAAAGAACAAAAATGAAACACTGTGCAGAACGTAGCTCCTTCCTCCCTTCTCTTCCCTGAAGCTAATTTGTGGTCCCAAAGCTCTAGCTTTTCCTTACCTCCTCTACACTCAGAACCCAACATCCACTGCTAAACCACATCGACCCAGGACCTTTTGATTCCCCACTGAACGACCTTGCTGCCTCCAGACTTCATCCCACCCACCACTGATGATGATGTATAGGGAAGGGTGGATTTGTTACCTTCTCCAAGCTCCCTTCCCACCCCTCAGTAGCACATTTACACCTAATTCTATATTGAGAAGGAACCTAAACCACACAGGTCTCTATCCAAAACAACAGATTTTACATTGTCCACCACTGCCCACCCTACCCCATGCAACACCCCAGGTGCCAGGGTGCAGTTCCTGCACACCCTGAGACAGGCTTACTCGCAGCAGGGCTGTGGCACCAGCTTGCTATGCCCCCCACCAGCTCCACTGAGCTTGCTGCAGCCTGCAACTAGGGGCAAAGGAAGAGAATAGGAGGATTTTTTATCTTTTCTCTTTTTCTTTTGTTTTTCTTCCCAGTGGTAACCATTTCCACTGCTCTACTCCCTGTCCTACACGTGGCTGCTTGTTTCTGAGAGCTGCAGCTCAGCCCCTTACTCAAGGGGGTGTCTTGTTCCAACCTGGTTGAAATCTCAGAAATTTAAAATCATAGAATAGAATCCCAGAATCTCCTGAGCTGTGAGGGACCCATAAGGACCATCAAGTCCAGCTCCTGGCCCCACACAGGACCAGCCCAGTCAGAGCATTGGGCTGAGCACATCATCCAGACGCTTCCTGACCTCCAGCCGGGTGCTGGGACCACTGCCCTGGGGGGCCTGTCCCANCTGCCCTGGGGAGCCTGTCCCAGTGCCTGACCCCCTCTCAGTATGGAGCGTCTTCCTGACACCCAGCC
>VXBZ01008783.1:10250-29090 GCA_013399135.1 Heliornis fulica | reverse complement strand
TAAATTCACATGTATTCAGTTGGATTTTTTAAATTTAGCTTCTTGACAGAGAAATATTTTAATATAAAAACTTTTTAAAAAAGATTAGATCAAATTATCATAGCCTTTAAAAACCAAACTGAAAATTAGGCCAAATGCAAGTACATTTGAATATCTCTATTTATAATTCAGCAGTGAAATTTGGAAAATGTAACAGACTTTTAATGATTTTTCTTTTTGCATTAAATGATATAAAATCTTAATTTTAAAGATTAAAATTAACAATCCTCTCTAAGAAATAGATTTTTTTTTCTTGCTGTAAATAGGCCATAGAGAAAAGAACTCCCATCTTTTTCAAAGGTTTGCTAACTTCTTACAATGCGTCCCATCAAGGGTAGTCTGGAGGAGTGGGAAGGAGACTCTTCTCCAAAATGACAGATGGTAAAGTTGGAAAGAGTTCTGCCTGATCTTGCAGTTAAGGTAATTTTAAGCAGGGTTTTCTCAGAAAAAGGTCTCTCCTGGCAGAAGCCAGTTACAGAAAGCTAGACAGAGGAAAAGTTACACAGAGATGCAACCAAAGACCATGCTGGCCATTCTTAGAAAATATTAATTCCATGGCATTTGCTAACTTTTTTTAGAATATATTTTACTGAAACAAAATTTTAGGGATGGGAACATTTTCAGTCTTAACGAAGGAAGTTGCTCAGATGTTATGTGACTGAATTAACTCCTTCCTCAAATGACTGCTTACATTGATGCTGTTATCTTTATAACCTGGTAACATGTCTGTCTGTTCCCTGCCTGTACCACTGTGTTACAGCCAGGTTCTCATCTCTGCTGGTGTGGAGGTGGAACTGCAAACAGCAGAGACATTTGATGGGCCCTTTCTCACGGCAATGCAGTTACACTTTGCTGTTTACTCCTGCAGATGCTGACGCAAAGAGGCCGTGAAGGAGGACGCAGCATTGTTTAGCACCCTCTGCTCTCCCATTTGAATATATCTATGCTGACTAGTAAGTTATAAATGTTTCAAATGATTTTATTTTCTTGCCAAAGGCTTAAGAAAAGTCCAGCTAAGGCAGAACCTCTGGAGGACAATCTTGCTTTAGCTAGGGTCTTTCCAGGACCTGAGCTAGCTTTATATGCAGCATGTCCAAATATATCTACGCTTCCATGCAGGTAGGTAAAACTCATGCAGGATGAAAATGAAAATGTTTATGAAAGTGAGCTTTTTCATTAGCATTTTTTCATGAAATGCTATATTGGGTTTGTGTGTCAAGGTTTTGGTAGCAGAAGGGCTGCAGGGTTGGCTTCTGTGAGAAGCTGCTAGGGGTCTTCTTGGGTCTGACAGAGCCAATACCAGCAGGCTCCAATATGGTCCCACCACTGGCACAGGCTGAGACAATCAGCAACAGTGGTAGTACCTCTAGCATAACATACTTAGGAAGGAAAAAAAATCAAAGCAGAGCAGTAGCTTTTTTTCAGCCAGAGAGAGGAGTGAGAATTGAGAAACTACAGACACCAAGGTCAGTGAAGAAGCAGGGAATGGAGGTGCCCCAGGTGTTGAAACAGAGATTCCCCTGCAGCCCCTGGAGACAATGGGGAGAAGAGATTCTACCTGCAGACTGTACAGGACCCTACATCAGAGCACTTGGAGATACCTGAAGTTGGCTGTAGCTCAATGGGAAGACTGATGAAGAAAGCTCCTGGCTGGACCTTTGGACCCATAGAGAGAGGAGGGCATGGTGCAGCAGGTTTGCTGGCAGGCCTTGTGACGCTGTGGAGGACCGACAGTGAAGCAGTCTGTTCCTGAAGGTCTTCACACCATGGACGGCACCCACCCTGGAGCAGTTTGTGAAGCCTGTGGGTAGGACTGTGGAAGCCTGTAGGCTGTGGGTAGGACTAATGTTGAAAAAGTTTAGAGAGGACTGTCTTTCATGAGAGGGACCTCATGCTGTATCAGGGAATGGGTGTAATAAGTCCTTTCCCTGAGGAGGAAAGAGTGGCAGAGATGAGTGATGAACTGATCCCAGCCCCACTGTCCATCCCTCTGTGTTATTGGGGGGAGTAGGTAGATAAGTGGGGAGTGAAATTGAGCCTGGGAGGGAGGAATGGAGGGAGGGGTTTTAAGATTTGGTTTTATTTCTTATTATCCTATTCTGTTATGATCTTGTACTAAATTAGATTATTTTTTCCCAGTTGAGTCTGGTTTGCCTACAACATTAACTGGTGAGTAATCTCTCACTGTCCCTATCTCAACCCAGGAGGCTTTTGTTATTTTTTCTCTCCCCTGCCTGGCTGAGGAGGGCAGTGATAGAGTGGCTTTGGGGGCACCTGGCCTTCAGCCAACGTCAAATCACCACAAGGATCTTCATTTAAATGTTTCCTGTAGTGGAACTGTGACAGAGGCTTAGCCACACTGAATCATATGCTACAGAAGTCACAGGCCAGGTGTCTAAGCTGATCCTAGCTCAAATGCTCTGTGTTCAGTGTTCTTATTGTCAGAAGAGCATTGATGCAGATATAATACTTGGCGAAATGTATTTCTGTATTTTGTTCATCCATTACTCCATAGGCTGTTTTCTTAGTGCAGATAATTTTATAGATGCTACCTAGGAGTGACAAATGGGTTTATGGAGGGTTTTTTTTGCATCTGCCAACCAAAAGATATTGACTAATCCTGTTACTCAGAAATAAATCATGTAGCTCATGGTTAAAATGAGTTTTAAAAAGGTTAGGAACATTTGTGAATTTCCTATCTGTTACAGCAGTTGTCTGACTCTATCTCCTCTGTCATTTGTTATAAAACCTGTGGAAGGACCTTGAAAGGTGAGACAGACTTTTTGTTGTTGTTCTTGTTGTTGTTTTGCTAGTATATTTGCCACTTATGTGATCTTTATTAAATTTGGGGATACTAAACACATATTTTGTCTGGAAAAAAAGGTATATAAAGTTTGGGTTTTTTTTTTTTAAGACAAATTTTTTTTTTTTGCAGTCAGAATTATGGTAAGCTATATGAAAAGTCAAAAATTAAATTTTTGTTACCTGCATACCTTCATACTAAATTTCATGTTTTACTCACTTGGCATATTTTCAGATGTGATTGACTAGTGTGTAATCCACAGATTTATTTGCCTGAAGAAACAAGACATTTGAGTCAGGATCAGAAGACTGTACTGTATCATTCATTTAATTTCTGCTTCTTCTCCAGCATCTTTTACAGCCCCTGTTTTTTGAAAGGAAATCAACATATCTGTAGCAAGTGCTTAAGCTGGTTGTGCTGTTACAGGAATCTGTGCCCAGTAAGAATGAAATAACAGTTTGAAGATTTTGAATTAGTGACATTTACTTCCATTACTGTGCATTAAAAATTGGTATTAATTTGCTAACTGCAAATATCCAGGCATGTTTACTTAGGTCTGTTCTACACTGAAACAAACATCAGTCAAGAGGAGACTAAATTTTTAAGCTATGAATAATAATTTTTCACAGTTTTGTATGGCTGTTTACAGTCAAGTTATGTGATGAAGTTTTTTGTTTTAAAAATAAATGAGTAACAATGTGCATTTCAAATTTGTAAAGCAATTAAAACCAAAAGAAGAATTAAAAAAAAGTAATTTGAAAATAATTTTGTTATCATACTCCTCTGACTGAAGTGGCTAGTCTGATGAACCATATTTTACACTCGTAAACTTGTTTTTTCTTGATTTTTTTCACTTTCCTAACCTTACAATGAAATGCAGATTGGAAAACAGTTGCCCATTCCCTTTCTTCCTGTCTCTATTCCTCAGCCCGTATAAGATAATACCAGATATCATACAGAAGATGTGTTAATAAGAAAAAGTATTTTTTAAAATATCAGAGATTTTTTAAAAAATATATTAAAAATCATAGATAAGAGCATTTATATCATGATTTTAAATTCTGTAGAAGCATGAAATTTGTTAAGGAACAAAGTCTTTCAAAAACAAAGACAATGCTAGTGAAAAATGAGGAAATTCAGTGTTCTACTGTATCTTACTTCTCTTTATTAAACACAGCACTAAAAAAAGATTCCTAGATGCCCTCTCAAAATGCTTTAAAATGTCAGATTCCTTCAGGAGTATATCTTGATCTGTGAAATCCAAACTGAATTTAATACTGCAAATAAAGTTTTTAGGTGCATTAGGATTATATTCAGGGCAACATGCTCTTTTGTGAATGTATTGTATATAGCACATTGAAAACAGCAACCCACGTTTATGTGTCACTTACATATAGCAGCAGCTGTGACATCATAGTCTTGGCAACTTATTTTTGTCACTTAGCAAACTGAATACTGACCATGGCAGTCATTAAAATGATATGAAATTTGTCAAACTTATACCCACCAGTAGACTGAACATTCACTTCATTTGTCTTGGGAAGAATGTTGTGTGATTTAGTAAACAGCCATTGGTTTTACAGATTACTCAGTAGTACAATTATATAATAAACACTTTCCATGATACAAAACAATTAGCTTCTTTAAACACCAGGGGACCATAGTATAAAGTAACCCATTATAGCTGTATTAAATTTTGGAAAAGAATCACCAGTTGAAATGTATATTTCTGTTTCCTTAGTCACAAGGAAGTGGAGGTCTTGTGAAGAGATGCATGCTTACATTATTAATATTTAACCATGCCAAAGACTTAAGATTTAGCGTGGCACTTCCCACTTTTCCAAAAGTTAACAAAAACATTATTTTAAATTATTATTGAAAGGTATAGGAATATTGTATTAAGATTCAATTTTGACATAAGTGAATATTTATTAACTGCAACAGTATTTACAATGAGCTTCTTAGACATCCAATTACCTGGTATTCCATGACAGCTGTTGAAGTTAAATCACTCTAGATGTATAAAGAGCTGAAATTATGTTTAGTGTTATTATATCGATTTACCTTAATGAGTAGTAACTGTATGTTACAAACTATATTTGTTGCTATAGAATGGGTAAGAATGCACTGTATACCTAAATCTGAGGTTATTTGTGATTTGGATATTCTCTGACCATCTTAATTGTGATATTTTTTGTTCACTGTGTGTGTTCTGAACCTTAACATTCCAGAACTAATTTTTTCTGCAAGATTGCTAATCTACAGACAATCTGGATGACTTTGAAAGTTGCATGTTTCTTTCTTTTAGTGTGACAACAAGGAAAATTCTGAAAATTACTTAAGAAGCATCACCTTTGGCTGAAACTGTCCTGTTATACGATTATTTATTTATTTATTTATTAATTTTTTGTTCATTCTCTTCTTAACCATTATTCTGAAGTGAATAAGATACTGAATTTTACTATCAATAATCATGATAGCATTTATTTATGAAGGTTAAGTGGATAAAATTGCAAAGAAAAAGGAGACAAACCATAAGATATGCTGAGTTAATATTGTGGATGAATGACAGAAAGGACATTAGCACATTATTTGATTAAATGTAAAAGTCAATCTGTACTTGTTGTTACATATCAATTTATCTCGTTGAAGTAACAAAAAAAAAACCCCAAACAAACAAACAACAACAACAACAAAAAAAAAAAAAAAACCCAAAAAAAAACCCAAAACCCAACCAACCCANCAAAAAACACACCAAAACCCAATCCACCCCAAAAAATGTTGACAATTTTTAGGCTACTTTATTTCCACTTTGACATTTTAAGACATTAACAATTCACTCAATCCCATGCTCTGACTTGGCTGTCTTTTTGTCGAGCCAGGAGTTTGACTCAATAATCCTTATGGGTCCCTTCCAGCTCAGGATGTTCTATGATTCTATTGCATGTGTAAACAGAATTCTGGGAATTGATGTATTTTGCAGATTATGAAGGAATATTATAGATCTACTATGGCAATACAAGCTGACAGAAGGATATACTGGGCAGTGACACTTTCAAGCTGAGTACTTTTTACAAGTATTAAGTTCTGCCATCCACATGCTCTGGGATAAAGGCAGTCTAGGTCATCAACAGAGCATTCCTCAGTAAGGTTGTCCTAAGTATAGAAGCATAAGACAAAAGTTAATTGAACTGGAATATCAGGGTTGAGGGGCTTCTTTCTTTCTTTCTTTCTTTCTTTCTTTCTTTCTTTCTTTCTTTCTTTCTTTCTTTCTTTCTTTCTTTCTTTCTTTCTTTCTTTCTTTCTTTCTTTCTTTCTTTCTTTCTTTCTTTCTTTCTTTCTTTCTTTCTTTCTTTCTTTCTTTCTTTCTTTCTTTCTTTCTTTCTTTCTTTCTTTCTTTCTTTCTTTCTTTCTTTCTTTCTTTCTTTCTTTCTTTCTTTCTTTCTTTCTTTCTTTCTTTCTTTCTTTCTTTCTTTCTTTCTTTCTTTCNTCTTTCTCTTTCTCTTTCTTTCTCTTTCTTTCTCTTTCTTTTTCTTTCTTCTCTTTCTTTCCATTGTATCCACTGTCTAATATTTCAATAAATTTATCTTTTTTATCAACTATTATATTCCATAGGAAACTCCTTTATGAGGCACTATCATTTAAAATATATTGTACTATTATTGGGGCCCAAGCGGCTTTGTCTGAGATATACTTGGCGTGGGCGGTCAGGCAGCAGTAACCAAGGTCAGTGAAAGGGAAGTTGCTGATGTGGCAACTAAGTTGGGGAAGCTCCATGAAAGGAGGATACCTGTCTGAATAGGAGTGTAGATATAGAAGATAAGGTAGCCAATCAGCTTAGCTGTGATGCGTGTGTGGTGTGTATGTAGAAATGATTTCCTATATAATGTCATGGAATTTGCTAATAAAGTGGAATGATTCTGCATCATATTGATGTGTCTGGTCATTCTCGGTCCGCATGGAACTAAAAGACCCTGGCATACTGTTTTATACTTTGCATAGGTATTTTTCTAATTAAAACCCAGACTAACATATGACTGGTTTGATATATATCCACAGTTAATAAATTTCAAGTGAGCAATGTTGTCCTGTAAGTTAAAATAATGTGCTTTCTGCTCTGATGGCTTGTTCTCCACATGTAAAATAATCCCCACACCCTACTCCAAATCCAACAAAGCTACACAAACCCTAAATAAAATCTATCGCTTTCTTTTTTTTTTGTGTTTATAATATGCCAAGTATGAAGATGTGTACAGGATACCCAAATCCACAGAACTACATTCATAGTGCAAAAATTTAGCAAATGTTTTCTGAAAGGGTTATGAGCAGAGACTGCTAAGGTATTTAAAAGCAAATGTAATCAACTGCCTTCATATTTTCTCACTATCACTGCACAGAATAGGCCCCTTTAGTAAGCAAAGATGCACAGAAATAAATCTTAATCCAGTATCTGGGTGCAAAGACACTGCGAAGATAGCGAGATTTCATGAAAGCCATTACAAAAACATTTCAAACAGTTAAAATGCATTCACTGAAGAGGAGGAAAAGGAAATACATCAGTTAACTGAACTAACAATGTTAAGAGAGTAACAATGAAATACAATTTAATTGTTTGGATGCCTCAGGAATAATCAATTCAGGACTTCAAGAATTACTGAAGAAATAATTTCTGCTGTCAGATTCCATGGCCAAGATGGCAGAAGAATAAAGGTAGAAATGGAATGGGAATGCAACACAAAAAGATGCAACAAGCATCTTCAGATACAGTCATAAATGACTACTTAATATCCTGTCTGCATCAAGCTTAGAAGCCATCTGCTGAAAAAAAAAAAAAAGTTGAGAAAAAGATTAAACCCTTCACTCTTGAGCATTATCACAGAAAAAAAGAACATCAAGAAAAATGCACTCATTAAAAAGGGTTGTTATAAGGTGATATGAACTAAGTTAATGGCAGCCCCCAGGGATCTTTAATTGGAGTTTAGCTTCCCTTTTCTCATGTCAGAAATAAAGGTGTGCTCTGCTGTTTCATAGCTGTCACTGGGAGGCTATACAGGTTTTGGGGAGGTCCAGGTTTTGGGGAGCTAGACTGCAAAAGGCAGATGTTGAACCATTTAATTGCCTCTTGATCTACTAGTATAATCCCTTTTTAAAATTTGGACACAATTTCTCCAAAATTTTGCATTGCAAGGAAACATTGAAAATAACAATGTTTTGTGCCAATAAGCTTTTTTTGTCTTTCATCCATATTATGTCCTGTGATATTTTAGTTACACAGGGCTTTTTATATTTCTATTTTGAAGGGGTAAAAGTGTGTCTGGGTAAAAATGTGTAATGGTAAAAACAATACAGGAGTTTTTCCTTCAGAATTCATGTATCGTACCAAATACCTAAAATTGTAGCATGTTGCCAAACTAACTTAACTATGTGATTTTATTATTCAGTTCCTTTATCCTTCGGGGGTTTTTTTGAGTCATTAATAAGCATCTTCAGGTCAGCTAGGGTAATTTTCAGCAGAGTTTGGGATGGGACACAACGAGGACAGATGACCCAAACTAGCCAAAAGGGTATTCTATACCATAGATCATGCTCAGTATAAAAGGAGGATGGTGATGGTGTTGTGGTACAGCTCCAGAACAGCTTGGGGACAGTCAGGCTTTGTGATGGTCTTCTGAGCCTGTGATTTGATTTGTAAGGTTTTTGGGTTTTGGTAAGAAGCTGAATTATGTATCACCAGTTTTGTATGCTCTAAGTCCTGCTATTATTTCTCCGTCCCTGTGCTATCCCAGTAAATGTTCCTCATCTTGACCTCCAAGATTTGCCATTGCCTCCCCATTCTCCTCCCTGTCCTGTCAGGGAGGTGGGTGACTGAGTGGCCAAAGAGCGCTAGCTGCCAGCTGGGCCTGAACCACAACAATAAGAAATTATCATTTCATATCAAAGGATCAAACTCCTTACTTGCCACTGACAGTATTTTCTCTAACTTTATTATTCCTCAGACAGATTCTTTTTCTTTCAAGTTGTTCAGTCTGGTTTTATTGCCAATGCTGTATTCTGCATTCAAATCAGGAGTGTAAGTTCTTCACAATACAACAGAGCTATGCAGATGAGAAGTTCCCACAAAGCTGGACACAGCCATAACTAGCAAATTGTCAGGGAAGATGGAGCAGTCACATTCAGAGGGCCTTGGTCTCAAAGAAAAGAGGGAATGTAAAGGAAACCAAGCTAAAGAGAAAAAAAAAAATAAAGTTAAATGGAGATTTAAATTATTTTTCCCCAGTTTTGAGGAAATTAATATTTGCTGCACATCTTCTCTTTTAAACTGAAGCACAAAACATTCAAATCTCACCAATAATTTATATATACTAAGCATACTTATCGCCATAGTTTAGGAGTAGCCTAGGGTTTGGGGCAGACTGAAAGCAAACTTATGTGTATGTAGCAGGACAGAGAGTAAATCTCACCCTGCACATTACTGAAGAAGGCCTTTGTTAGATGCCATTAGCTGGGTGTTCCGGTACTCTGCTGGAAGTATCAGAAAAACAACTTTTCTGTGCTCACAGAACTGCCCTCCCAGCTCAGCCTTGTCTCACTAAATCACCACATTAAAGCAAGCTGTCATCTATGGACCTAATCTAACCAACAGCTAGATCCCCAGTTACCATAAACAGGTGCATCTCTATCTAAAAAGAAGAGTAATTCCTCCAAAAGTAAAACTTCTGAAGTCCTTCCAGTTTATCAGTGAAAGATCACCTCCATGATGAATTAATGACACAAAAATCTTGCAATTAATTTCTATTTTATTAGATTTAATTCTATCTTTGGTACACACATTTAACTCTTGGAGTCTTGCCTAAGTTTCTATGCACTTGTCTTGACAAGTGCATAGAAATAATTAATATGTAGATTTTGACATTAAGGACAAAAAATTGCTGCAAGAGATGCAGATAGCTTCTAAATGCACCTTTCAAAACTTAATTTTATAAAATCCTGAACACTTCCCAGAAAATGACTGTTGAGAACAAGGATCTTGTATTTCAGCAAGACAGCCAAATAAGAAGGTGGAAATAACTTTTGATGATTCAAGCCCTTTGTCATCATACTAGAATTATGACATTCATCAAGTATATTCTTAGGGACATAACTTCAGGCAACAAAGCTTGAGTCCTTAGTGTTTCACACTGTATCTGGATTTGTCTTCCAGCTCCTGAATCATAGTGCACATCGAGCCATTCAGGCAATAACCTAAGGGAATCAGTTCATAATTCATCATTCTGCCCTTGCCCCCTTTCCCTCCCCTTTCTATGTTTTCAATAAATCACTATAGAGATTTATTGCTTATGGTCTTTTGAAGTATAGGAGATAATATGTAGAGAGAGTATTTTAAATTAAATCCTTGGGTTGAAAAGAAAAAACTGGAGCCTAGGGCTTTATCTCAGAACATGAGTTAAGATTCCATGAAGGTGTGTGGATTGCTAATATTTTTGCTATCTCCTGTGAGAAACGTTCTTCCCAAGGTCTGTGACTCTATGGAAGTGATGCAGTCATGTTTTGGGGGAGGTGGAAGGAGAGCTCTACCTACCTGGCCTATCACAATAGGCTTTTGATGACTTTTGCATAAATTCAACCTATCGGGAGAGTGTCTTCCTTACTGCAACTTGAATGCCAGCACGGCCCAGAAGACAGAATTTTTCTTGAGAATTCACCCCTCTCCCCAGATGATTACATATATTTCTATAGTTGGGTTTAAGCAAGAGCAAAGTCTCTTTGTTTTAAGATGCATATCAGAGTTACACAAGCTATTAATGTTATCTTTTAATTAAACACTAGACAGGTTGTTATTTTTAATTTGTGTAAAATGACAAAAAAATGTTTTGTAATTTTCTATATATGCTTTTTACTTAAAAACTCCCAAACTCTCCATGAATAACTGTACTAGCTAGGACACTTATAGAAGTTGTTCAGAGAGGATCAATAGCAGATGACTGTCTGTCTGACATGTGAAGGCAGCTATCATAGGCACAGTGTCAGGGACTGAAAGGGTGTGCTCAAGGAATAACTATTTAACTGTCATATACATTTGTAAATAAGAGGAAGAAGGAAATATGTTGCCATATAAATTTACACTTTTGATTCTAAAGGATGTTAAATTAAAAAAAAAAAAAGAAAAAGATAAAGAGGTACAAGTACTTGGGTAATGTTGAGTAAATATTTTCAGGAATAAAACCTGGAATAAAAGTACATAGACATTGTTGACATTCCATTTTACTTGCCTAAAGCAGGTTTCATTACATCTTTATTTACTAAGAAAAAGAAAAATGTTTACCAATATATAATTCAATTTCCTGTTCTCATTTCTGCATAGCTGTACACGGAAGCCCATCTGCTTCATGGATGTTCAGTGTAAGGGAGGAAGGCAACAGGTTATGATGGCTACTCCAAGTCTTCTTTGTTTCTTTCAAATTCTTGCAATATTCCATAAATGAACCATGTTGCACACACACTTCTCTGCACATTGGAGAGTGTTCCATTTCCTAGTGGAATTAGAGCACATCAGCTTTTGCAAAATCTTGCCCTTGTCTACAAACACACATTCATTTATTTCAACCAAAATTGTTGGGCAATCATCCATGTCCAAATTTGTTTAAAACATAAGCTATCAAAACTTTTCTCTTCCCTATTGTTGACATGCTTACAACTATTTTGACATAAGATGGCCTTAGGACTTTCTAGGCAACACTATCTTTTTTATCAGCCCTTCTTAAAGGTCATCACAGTGAAAATTCCACAAAGTGCACAGTCTCTATGATTCATTTTACAACCCTATTATATTTTGTTGTCGATCTTCATTTCAGATTCTTTGGTGTTAAGGGTATTTTTGGATGTATTTACCTCTTCAATTTTATATTAAAAAAAAAAATCAGCCTTATTCATTGGGACTTTTTTAATGATAAAGAAGTTGATTATTGAAAGATTCAGGACAGTAAGGGCATGGGTGCAATTTCCAGCTTTGGTCTTACATCAGAGAGAGTTATATATAACTAGTAAAGTAGACTATATATAAATACATAGACATATAAATATAAAGTTTTAGGAAGTTGGCCTTCACTGGCCACCATGAGCCCACCAAGCTGTTCTATCATTACCCCACTGCAACATGACTCAGTGGGGAAAATATAACTAAAAATTTGTTAATCTATGTAAGACAGGGACATCACTTACCAATAGGGTAACTTGAGCAAAAAATTTATTTATTATCAAATAGTTGTAACAAAGTAGTATAGCAAGATATAAGAACAAAGCTAAAACCACTTTTTTCCTCACCCCCCTTCTTCCCAGACCCAACTTCATTCCTAACTCTTTACCCTGAGTGATGCCAGGAAATGAGGAATGGGGTTGCGGTTAGTTCATAACACTTCATCTCTGCAGCTCCTTCCTGCTCATGACCTTATACTGCTGCAGCATGGTTTTACTCACTTCATGAACTTCTCTAATGCAAATCCTTCCCACAAGCTGCATGGTGTTTTTCTGCTCCCCTGTGATCCTCTATGAGCCACAGGAGCACACCCTGATTCACCATGGTCTTCTCCAGGGGTTGCAGGGGAATTTCTGCTCTGGTGCTTGGAGAAGCTCCTATCACTCCATCTTCTCTGACTGTTGTGTCTGAGGAGTTGTTCCTCTCACACATTCTCACTCTGCTTTCACAGTTGCTATTGGGCAGCATCTTTTATTATTTCTTAAATATGTTGTCATAGAGGCACTACCAACATTTCTGATGGAATCAGTTTTGGCCTGTGGTGGGTCCATCTTTGAATCAGCTGGAACAGGCTTTGTCCTCACAGGAGCAGCTGCTGGTGTCTTCTCACAGAGTCATCTCCTTTACCACAACCTTACGTGATTCATACACTCAAGACAAGTTTTCTCTGAAGTGCAGTATATTTAAAAGACTTAGCAATGCTAGATTAGGTCAGCTGTGAAGACCATCAAACATTTTTTTTTGGGATCATTTTATCATTCTGTACCAACAATCTAGACTAGAACCATTCTACTCCAAAAAAAAAATATCATTGACATTAGTGATGAAGATTTTGGTTCTTATTACAGGTGATTGCATTTTGTGTATATATTAAAAAAAACCCTAAAAATATGAAAAATAGATAAAAACTCCTACAATGAGGAGGTTTTTTCAGTCTTTTCCTTGCTGCACCAGATTTATTTCAGTTTTGCTTTTGTATTTCAGTTTACATAGGAACCATCACTCAAAAAGTTCAAGGCCAATGATATTCCAGTTTTATTTGATTAAATCAAAACTGAAAACATGAAGACAGATTTTGCTGACTGAGAAGAACTACTGAACACACAAGCAAATGGTACATCAAAGAGAAACACCAGGAATAAACAGTTGCTGCCCTGGCAGACCCTTTGAAACAAGGAAAGTAAAAGCTGAAAGCTCTAAAGAAGTGTCTGACATAGCAAGAGGAAGATAGAAGGGAATTTCAGAATGAAGCTGCAGAAAAAGGCACTATTGTGGAAGATTGGAGGAGGTAGAATTTTTTTGTAAGACACGAGACACTAAATAAAAAGCATTAGATATATAGCAAAAGTGGATTCTTTATTAGTTTTCCTTCTGAGTGAAAAGAGATATTTTGTTTTTAAAGAGAAGCAGGGAACACAAGACATGAGCAAGACTCAAGTACCTGTAGAGTTTTTTTTTTAAAAAAATTCTTTGTTGTAAAAATAAGAGAAATAACTGAACCATTCTGTAGAATACTAGAGTATTATGATATTCTTGAAATAGATTCTAAGGATTCATTTTAATGACTCTTACTCATAAATCCATTGTAATTGTAAATACGTTTTGCTCCTGGAATAACTTCCTAACGGTTATTTAATATACTACAGTGTTCATGAATTTTATTTTTTTTTAAATGTCATTTTTATAAAAGCATCTGAAATTCATATTTTTATTTTTTCAGGAAGGAAATAAAGTTTTATTAAGTAAAACCTAATCAATCTTCTTTATGAAAATTTGTTTTTCATGAGTTGAAAGAGCAGTTAAAAATGTTAAATGCTAGAAGTTCAAGACTGAAGCAATTCCACAGATAAACATGTAATTTTGTGTTTGATTTTCAGAGATTTACTATTAGTGGTCTTTGTTTTAAACAAAGCAATTATTTTCTCATGGATTTATGTAGATAACATTCAAATGGTTCAATAGATATTTACATGATTCATACACACAGGATATCCATAGTATGACAAATTTACAAAAGGCAATATATACATGTACAGGTACACGGAAAAAAACCCAGTAGTTTTATAATTTTAGCAAAAGTAACCAGTTTCCTTGTGTTTTTAAGTTTCAGCTAGTGTGTTAAGAGTCATGAGCATTTTTTTATTATTAAGTTATCATTATTAGTAGCAATGAGGAAGAACAATATCCTTAAAATTATTTTCACAAAGCAAAGAAAGCCTTGAATATCACTCTACCAGTTGTTCTCAATGCCTGTGCCTGATGCCCCAATGCCAACACATTTATATTGATTATCACCTCCCCCCCCAAAAAGAAAAACCCGCTAACAAAAAAACCCAAACAACTCCAAACCCCCAAAAAACTCATGATAGATAAAGCAGAAAAAAAGCAGAAAAGGCATAAATTCACAGAGTTCCAGGCACAATCTTTATCATAACTTAGAAATGTAAACAGCTCTTGCCAAACTAATATTCTAAAGAGTGAAGAAATAATGATTAGTTAATGTTGGAAGAAATCCATCTTGTGACTTCTGTGTATACACTAGCACCAGAAAATGAATTCCACTCTATCTGTCTCTAGTATATTGAGAAACACATAAAACTAAGGGCTTCAAATCAAAGGTAAAAATGCATGGCTTCATATCACTTATAAGGGAAAACCAATTCAGACAAAATTATTTTATGAGAAGAGATTTTCCACTGATTTAATGAAGTTTCTGTTGCTTCATAAAGAACCATTAAAACTTCTACTTGTACAAAACAACTTCTCCCTTTACTACAGCTAACTCTACTTTCATTTTGCCTTGTTAGAACATTCCTTAGAGAAATGCTAGAACTTTCATACTGTATTTGCCAGCAAGTTTCCCCACCTTCTCCTATTCTTGTTCTGCTGACTTTCAGCTCCAATTTACCCCCTAGATTTTCCAGTAAAATTCCTATTAGTTCCTTTCCTTATATTTTACTTTCTTCTTTGCTGATTTGTTCCTATTTTTGTACTTCTTCAGCCTTCTCTTCTTTCATTCACATTTTTCAAGACATATTTATTTCAAAGTTTATCTCAATTCCAATACTTCATTTTGAACCTTTCATTTATTTTTTCTATGTAAATTTCCATTATTTTTCTTACTGCTTCTTCCACTTTCCCTATAGTGTCCAAATTATTTTTCCTCTTTTACCAGGTTTTCTTCTTCCAATCTTCAATATCCTTTCCTTGTACAACTGCCTCAGCTACATCAGAAGACAGGCAAGACATGACTGAGGAAGAGAGAACACCAAAAAAAGTGTGCTTAGTGACCCTGGACAAATACCTTGATGTTAAAGACAGACTGCTATTAAGTTGTATGCTAACATTAAAAAAAAAAAAAAATAAACAAAACAAACAAACTAAAAACCAAACCACTGCCAACAAACAACCACCAAAACAAAAAAATAAACAACAGAGCCTTTGAGAGTGCTGCAGATTTTCTAAGAAGAGAACCTAATTTTATTTTACATTAAAAAAACTGACTTCTGCAATGGCAATTCTAACATTGCATCAGAGACTCTGCCTCAGAATCAATATGCACCTTTATGTGAGTTATTAAATTGAGAAGAAAATTCCCACAGTATCTCACATGTGCTTCTCTTTAAATGAAGCAGTGTGTGTAGTTATAAAGACAAATTTAAAGAACACGTAACTATATCCTTAATTCCTGCCTTATTTTAAAATCTCCATTACCATGGACTGTTGACTCATACTGTGTATTTGATATTAAACTGAAAAATCCCACAACTATACATTTCAAAGCTTGAATGGTCCTGTTCTAATAAGGCAAAAGCTGTAATCCTGTCTCTGATAGTAAGCAATGACATTGCAGTATTTATTAGCAAAAAGAATCCAACATTTATTCTCTTTCATCTCAATTTTACTAAGTATGAAAATAAAAAAATATTGTTATTCTCAGTAATTTAACAACAAGCAAACAGGAAAAAAACTTCAGTAGAGGGGAGCATCTGTAAATTACAAATTAAGACTTTGCATATTATTTAAGAGTAAACATTTAAGAACATGGTTTCTATACACATCTAATCTCAATTCTACATTTCTTACTCTGATGAGAATTACAAGTAAATGTGAGAGCAATGAGGTATCTTTTGTTAATGTCAACTCTTTTGTACTAAGCCATCTGCAGCATTATATCATTATGAAGGATTAACTTCCAGTTAACTTGCTATAACTTTGAATTAACTTACTGTTGAATTACAACCATTTTATTTCATTATCATCTTGGATCTTTCATACTCACTTGACGTTGCATGCAAATAAATTTCACTGTCTGCCAAGACTTCCGTGTGGAATTCCTTGTCACTTGGCAGATTCATCAAGAGTAATGCTCTGTAGTGCACCCCCAGCACAAGGCAGGAGGCTGATGCATAGTAAGGTGGCACAGAAGGAAGAATTTTTTAAAATTGTTTTTTCCCATAAAATCATTACACATACTTGCTGGTTCTGTAAAAAAAAAAAAAGGAATAATCTGTGGATAATTTTAATGACTTTTTTCTTTTGCTGCTCTTAGAAAATAAGATTACTAGTCATGCACTCTTTAAAATGTCCTCTGTAGAGATGAAGGTGAGAGAAAGCCTGAATCTACCTGAAACCAAACTCCAAAACACTCCTGAACACTCCAAAATTCTTCAAGTACAAAGACCTCATTAACTTCTCCATCCACTCAAACTTCATCTGTGTTGAAAATGACTTGTCCAACAATAAATTGGACACTAGAATTTTATGCTTAGTATGGATCATCTTGAATTATACAATAGTACATGCCTTTGAATTAGGTAGGAATGAGCAATAATATAAGATCTGAGTTCTGTAGAAACAATACAGTTTAACATAATCTTTACCTTTTTCCCTTTCAAAATTTCATTCTTAAAACCAAATGTTTGCTTACTATTAAAAAATGACTTTAAAATGAAGGTTATTTTTGAAGTCTGTATTTAGTTCAGCTCTAATTCAAATAATAGTCACATTCAATAAATATGCATGTTATTCAGTCTAAATATACTTGTTAAAGAAAATAATCTGTGATTCTTTTCTGATAAAAACAACCTCCTTCTACTTTGATTCTAAACAAGCTGCAAAACATGTGCAATCTTACATAGTCACTATAGGTGGAAATTTGCAACATACTTTTATATTTTATGTAAGCAAAACCTATTTGTTTCTTTACATTTTGATTACTATATTTTTAAATCAGCCATCTATAAAAGTATTTATTTTTTACTCAGCAAAAAAGCTATTTGAAACCTGGCTATTGACAACATCATCAGAGAAAGAAAAAAGTAAGGAAATTATTGTCAGTTCATTATTACTTTTGTCTCCATTGGTATTATTTCAGTCCCAGGCATTTATATATAACAGGAAAGATTCACAGCTTTTGGTTCATCATCAAACGTGACCTAGACATTATGAATTACATACTGTCATGTGTCACCTTGCTGACTCTCAGGCCCTAAATACACAGGGAAAAAATATTAGTAGTTCCGTGCTAGCCATCATTATCTGCATTATTATGCCATCACACCTCCTACGGTGTTTGTATGTCTCTGCCCTGTATCTGCAGGTACTCTAATGTGATCCTGGTAATTCACAACCGAGAAAGATGAACATGTTGCCACTTTCACAAATTTGATTTTTCTTCTCTGCAGGCTCATTACCTTCCTTCATTGTAAACATGAAATGACACTGTTTTCAATTTACTGCTGGAAGTTAATCACTGGAGCTGATTTTTTTATCTCCTGTGTCATCAAGAATTTTCTTTCAGAAGTCATTGAAAGCTGGATTTAACTCAGGCTTCCTTTGACTTTTGTGACCTCTTTACCTGAGCATTATGGGCAAGGATTGCAATGTCATGCTAATATATTTTGGTTTCTCTGTTGATAATATTTTATTCATACTTTCTGATCTTTCAAATGCAAATCTCATAGAACTATTCCCTGTTCCACAGAAGGCCAGAAGTCCCCTACCAAGGTAAGTCCATCAGGCAGTTTCAATCTGAAGCTCAATCACACTACATACAGTCTATTGCCTTACACAAAGCACTTTCATGTACTGAATGTTTTGTTTTCTTGCCCAAATGAAACCCATAGAAGATACTAGATATGACAATGGTGATGTGAGAGCTAGGCAGTGAGGGAACAAGTAGACTTGGATATTAACACCTGAAAATAAAAAGCCCGGAAAACTAGTCCAAGTGAAGTGTCTGTGCAGCTTTGGCCACCTGCAGATAGGAAGGGCATATTTTTCTAGAACCTTTGGAGTAGCTACAATTTGGTTTACAATGTGAAAAAAGTTACTTGTGTTTAAATGCCATATCTCAGCTGGTAAAACAGTTCTAGTGACAGTGGTACACAGCTCCCACTGCAGAGTCAGCTGTACAGTTCCTAAAGAGCAAGTTGCTTCTACAAAATGTCTGTTTTGGATAAATATTTAATTACTATTAGCTTGAAATATCCTAAAGAGCTGTTATTATTATTGAATTTATGATACTTAGACTATAATTTCTGATTTTCTCCCTTCTAACTTCTCTTAATGGGAAAATTAATTTTTGCCTATCTCTTTTCAATGAACAGATAACTTCAATTTTTTTTATTCAAGAAATCTAACTTGGACCATCTGCCTCTGTTAACATCAATACAACACTGAAAAAATTTGGATTAAAAATGCTGTCACTTCTATCTTATAGATTCTTTTTTTTTTTAAAAAA
>VXBZ01008775.1:5306-15847 GCA_013399135.1 Heliornis fulica | reverse complement strand
GCTGTGACTGGTGCTGATTGGCCTGGCCAGCCTTGTCAGTAACAGGATTTGGGAGTCTGGCCTTGGGAGCCCAGCTGGGATTTATTTTGTTGGACCCCAAAGAAACTTTCTAGCTGCTTCTTAAGCCACATTGCAAAACCACCACAGTGTTTGAAGTCAAGCCCTCCAACAAAGCTGAAAACCTGTAACATCAGATTGCTGTCTGTCCATCTATCTAGACTTGCATTTAATACTCTGTTCATCATACTTGTTGGCAAAAGGCAGAAGTATGTTTTAGTGTTTCTTTTCCTTCCACTCAGGAAAGAATTTCCAGTGAAAATGGTAATTAAATTAATTTTATTTAAGGAATTAGGGAATGTTATTTTTAGGTTTCCTTCTAACCATCAACAGTGTCTTTCCTTTGCACTTCAGATGTGCTGTCTCACCGACCTCACATTTCTCATATCCTTTTGGTTCCCGTAGTTGCTTTCAGATCACTTGGTTCACTGATACTGATTTTTCCTGGTTATGAAGATACTATGCTTCAATTGTTTTTAGCTTTTCCTCTCCACAAGTATAGTACAAGCTTCTTCCTTGAGCTTTTAATTACTGCTAGTCAGTTTGATGTACTCTGTGAAGTGAAGGAGACCCGGTATCTCAGAGAGACTCTTCTAGTTTCCATATTCTCTTTTTCTCTACTAAAATGTGCAAGCCAAATTGTCATGCTAATTCAGAATTCATGTATATTCTAGAATTTTTGTAGCATTTGTACACAAGTAGGTTTTTTGACATGGCTTCCATTTCTCTGTTTTTCTCACAATATTGATATCTCACGTAATTTTACCAAAATCTCCTATCTCACAGAAGTTCCTCCAAGAAGAGTTGAGGGAAGGGATTAGCTAATGAGCTAATATATATATTTTTTTTTTGCAGGGAGTAACAGACTGGAGAAAGAAAGGACTCTAGACTCTGTAGGTTAGTCCCCTGTAGTTTAATCTGGTTCCTTTATGCATTCATGCACTCTCTCTTTCTTTCCTATAAACCATCTATGTATTTTTACAGTAATTTCTGCAATTGTTTTCTTTCTTATTATGGTTTGACTTAACTATTTTGTATGTGTTGTTTTCATGAACATGTATCTGACACTGCAATGCTTAGCAACTAGGCAGCCACTTAGCAGAATCAAATCCACTGTTCATCCAATGACAGAAATATTTCTACATGTAAAAAGCTGTTTAAACAAAAACTTGGGTTGCCAAGGTCTGAGGGATACCTAATGAGCCTGGTGATTCCCAGCTGATCATCTGGCAATATGTATACAGTGCCTGTGTAGCACTGCAGTGGTGGTTATCACACAGGGTATGTCGGTGACAGGCAAGGAAGAGTTAGACACTACATTAGTTCTGAAGATTTTGTTTCTAGCTCCATTTCTAAGCTGTATATGACCATGTTGTGTAACTGTTTATTCTGTATATGCTTTTGTCTGGCTACCATACTGGGCCATAACCTTGGACCAAGCACTATCTAGTATTACATACCTAGCATGGTAGCCCCTGTTCTCCGTTGAAGACTTGAATCAGCACCTATTTACAAATACAGAGCAAAGATGATTTCCTAGCAGTCATAAGGAACATTGCAGTTATTTTCTGGTGTGTGGGGATGGCTGCACCAGCATCTTAGCATGCAAAACAGTGGAGAATGCTGACTCTTCTTTCATGTTGACTACTGTGAGATAGGCTGCTGAAATTTTGTTTACTTTTGACCTTTGGGCTGGATTTTGATCTGTTTCACTCTACTCCTCAGCTGAAACAGCACCTTGTTCCACAATTAACCCATTGGTTGAATGGAGTCTTTCATAGATGGGAAGGTGCCATTCAACACAACAAAAAACTTTAGCATCGTGTCTTTATATCATACTTGGTAGTCAGACTATGTGTTTGTGCATGTGTCTGTTTTCAAGCAAGGGGCTCTACCCTGTTAGACTTCACTGAAACCTTTGATTATTAGGACCACTGTTAGGTCACAAAGCTTCATAATATTCTCCAATGTTTTTTGTTTCATGCAATGAATTAGAAATTAATTCTCTTTCAGATTCACTGGCATATGCTTCTAAGCTTATATTCTTCATTAAGCATATCCCATGGTATGTGTGTCTCATCAAATGTGACAGATTGGGGTAATTCTGTCAATAATTCATATTTGCTATAGAGTAGAACAAAGTTAAGAGGGAATTACAAAGTAATACAATCCCTAACAAATCTTTAAAACAAAGTTGGACTAAAATTGTTGCCTTCAACCAGGACACTTAACATTCAAAAGCTAAACCTACCAGCATAGGGAGTAAGAGATGCTTGTTTGGAGATAATATAGAAAGTCAGGATAGAGGATAGCAATTGACATCTTCGAAAGAAGTCCTCTGGGCCTCACTTTTCAGAGGTGAGGAAGCAGACACAGCTCTCATTAAATTCCACCAGAGTCCCAGGTGATCAATACCTCTGAATATCAAGCAATTAAGTAGGACATGCAAACTGGGATGCTGTAAGCTGACAACAGTTGAGGCTGCTCTACTTGAAGATACTGTCAAAGCAGTAGAGGCTGAAAAGAAAAATAGTGAAATCAGTTTTGTGCATGCCAAAGACCCTGAAAGCATCTTTGAATTCTTTGAGAGAGAGTCAGATGCTTTGGTTAGTGCAGAGAAATAGCGGTCAAGGAAGGTTTCTTTAAATAGTCATAAAACTTTGGAAGATGAGAGGACTGGAGGCTGTCCTTCCAATGTCTGAGAGGAAGTTTCCCCACCATATCCAGTGATCCTCAGTAGAAAGCGTGGGCTTCTGTGAAGCTTTTAGTGAGGCAACTGTTCTTCAAAAAGAGGAGAGCTGTAACTTCACATGAATGCCATGTGTGCAGTCTGACCTTCAGTGCTTCACTGGGCATCTCTCTCATGCTACATGTGGCCTTTCCTCCAAGGGAAGAGCTAGAGCTATGGTCTCATGGGTTTGGTCATGACTGAGCTATGGAAAGGAACCCTTATATGTTCTAGAGAACTAGAAATGTTTTGTGACCCCCTGGAGAGCTAGAAAAATATGATTCTGCTGTAATAGAAGTAGTAGTAAAAGTCCCTTCAATCCCATGAGATCAGTGTCTGCCTATGAGTCTAACTCAAGTTTCTTCTTTGTATGGTCTCCTGTGGGACTCTGCTGTGTCTGCAGTGTTCTGCAATGTGTGATGCCCATCTTTTGCAGTTAACTAATTTAGCATGAAAATGATCTGTAATTTTCAATGGAATTGTCTGTTGTGGAAGCTACAGTATCATAAAAAACACTTTCAAAATTAAAAAACTATAAAGTTCCAGACTACTGGGCTTTTCCCAGCTCCCTCTTTATGTCAACCAGACCTAGAAGGATTGGCACCTCTCACCAGACCAAGGTACTTCCCCTTGGATCACCACTGCTTCCTTGAGGCCTCTCAGGGACTGGTGTATGCACTGACAAAAGCAACCATGTGTTTTGAAGCACTCTGTCCTCACAAGCTTTTCTGGAGGCTGAAGATTTCTGCTGCACAGATGCTGCTCCAGAGAACATTGTGTTATTCATCTGTAAGAGTCTCAAAGGGTTGGGAAAGCAAAAATCTGGCTAGGACAATCAAGTGTGGTACTGTGTGACCACATGGAGGAAGCTATTTCCTATGCCTTCATGTCTTGTTAATAAGATATGTCAGTGCAGGGAAAAGCACTATGTCAAGAATATGGTAACTGTCTCCTTCAATTAAAACAGGTCTGATCCAAAACAAAGCACTTATCACCTGTTAAAGATAAATTTACCCTGCTGTTTATGCAATATTGCCTTGCTCAATGTGTCATATTCATTGTGATGAAGTCACACACTGCAGTGAGGCTGGTGTTGATTGACATTTTTCTTGTTAAAGGTGTTGAATGCATAAGGAGAGTGTGAAAGTGATGCTTAGGATGAGTGAGCACACTAGATGTGTGGAAGCTGTGGCAGGTGCAGTGTTGGAGTCTCTTGCTCATAGTCCAGAATAACTGCCACACACAAAGCCAACCTTCCCCCCCCCACCCCCCAAATACATCCTGTTGCATGTAATACCTTGCACCACAAAGCCCCTGATCTGTTTTAGAAGACACACACTGTACTCAGAACTGTGGCTTGATGCTCAATCTGTGTTCTCATCATCACATATTTATTTAACAACTGAGAGCTCAATGGGCCTGATTCATCTTTCTTTTGCACATCTTTAGGATGGTAGTTACTTGAATCAATTTTATGGGATCTTCCCTGTACAAAACAGGGAAGTGTGTTTGTTTCACTAAGGGTAGACTCTGTAGCTCAAATAAAACAAGTCTTGGGGTTTTGGTTTCTGTTTTGAAGTTGAATCTGATGGAAGTAACAGTTACACAACTAGATGTTACTCACACTGCTTTTACTCAAATAAAAAAATGGCGTGAAATTATGGGGTCAAAATGGTTACACCTTGACTGCATTAGGGGGAAAACAAGTGACTTCAAGTGGTCTGGAATGGAGAAGAAATAAAAAAGAGGAAAATCCTGCATGAAGACTAGTCACCAGGTAACAGAAATGTCTGAGAGCAGGCATTTAAAGGCTTCCAAGAAAACATTCTCCTCTTGCTCCACTGGAGAAAAGGAATAATTTGAAACACAGGAAGATGTCTTGGACAGAATTTTCACCCACTGCTGAGCTTTATTGACTCATAATGTGTCAGCTGACAAAATGTCATAGCAAATGGTCGAAACATCTTCTGTGGTGTAACACCAAGACCATGTGTGTCCTGTAACATGCTCAGAAAGTGTGATAATGTGTGTCTCCTGGCTGCCATTTTCTGTTTCACTGTGTTTTCCTTGAAAAGGAGGTTAACTGTTCAGAAAAGAATGGAAAGTGGCAAGCAAGAATAACAAAAAATATTTTCCCAGGGTAGAATACTCTGTTATGTAATAATCCAGAAAGATAACTGCTGGAACGCAAAAAAAACATACTTGAAGAGGAAGATGAGAACAAAACTCAAAGATGTGAAGTTTGAATGTATCCTTAACATAAACTGAGAAAACTGAAGTTTGAGCTGATATAAAGTACACCAGTCATGGCACTCTGCTTGTAGACTGAGGTTCCTAAATGTCATGTACTGTAGGTGCTTCTTGCTTCCCTAGCCCATATGAGAATAATTGTTGCTTTCTATCCACTGATCATGACTATCAGCCTGCAGCCAAAACAAATTGCTTTAGTTTCCATTTTAGCACTTTTCCTTATTGTGTGGTTTAAGACCAACTAAACAGACTCTTTCTGTTTGCAGTCTGGAAATCCAGAAATCTCAGCCTAATCTTTCTGCTTCTGGTGCCTTCAAGTTTTGATGAGGTTGTTTTATCTCTCACTATTATCAGAGATCAGGCCAAGGCTGCTCCACTTATTCTGTAGATTTTTACTGCTCTGTGGATGTCAGGAATATTCTTTTTATCTTCTCTTTTGAATCCCCTGTTAATCATATCGTGATGCACCTTTTTCAAATCTATAGTTTTATTGAATGGTGTTTTTAATCTTTGCAGAACTCCTAACCAGTCATGGCCATAAAGAAATTAATAAAACCTGGTATTCACATCACCTGACATGACTGGGGTTTTGGGCTCTGCAAAGATTAAAAACACAGTAAGACTTGAGAGCATCCTAGAAGGAATATAGAGGTTGCTATTAATATGTTCTTCTTTTGAACAGAACTGATCTAAGGGTTTGGAAATAGAGGAAAAGTGACCGTAGACAAGGTTGAGATTTTAGATATGTAGTGTAGAATATTATGGTAGAAAGAAACTGGGGAAATTATGAGTGCCAATGCTGAAGATACTTCTAGGTTCTTTTTCATTTCCATATGCTCAGACAGGGAGCTTTCTGTTGCAGGATTACAGCAAAATGATTGAATTGGTGTTGGTAGTGGGTTGACTTCTCACATGATTATGGAGAGGCAGCTAATTAGATGGTCAAAGAGATTTTTTAATGCTTATTCATGGAAGACAGAGTTCCCCGTGTCATCCGTCTGGAGTGGCAGCTTTATACTATACTGCTCTTACCAATGCTGCTGTTGGCTTGAGTGCTATTCTCGGGGATGGCTGCAGGCAGGGAAGGAATGCAGCCCCTAGCCTCATTGGCACAGCTATTTGATCCCGATTTCTGAACCTCCAAGCCAAGAGTACACTTTCTCTTTCTTGTGGCTCCTTTGCCTGATCTTCACCATCCATGGGGACTTCCTAGCAAATATAGTCAATAATGCAGTCTCCTGCCTAGGACGTACAGCAGCCCTCTCCATCTGCAGAAAACAGTGCAGCATTGGAGAGGCTCCACAGAAAAGGGGGAGAGTGGGGAGGACGGCTGGAGAATAGACCAGGTCAGGGCAGGACCTTGTGGCAAGCATGAAGGAAGCAGGAAAGGAAAGGGATAAGACCTTTAAAGAAGGAAAGGGACAGATAGAAACACAGCAGGGACAAAGAACATTCCTGACGGGCATCCTAGGGTCTCTTTTCAGGTCTGGGCACAGATTTATCATGCAGCCTTTGCAAAGTCATGTCACGTTCCTGCCTGCAATATGTCCTCAGGAGCCTGGAATGTGAGCTTAGCTGCTTCCTATTGGACTTCTTATTTACAAAGCTAGGAGGGCCTGTTTTGATCTTTTATTCTGATTCCTTTTGCAATGCATGCAGTTGAACTTCCTAAAATTAATTCCTGCTTAAACTGTAGTCTATCTTCTAGGAAAAAAAAATAATAAAAAAAAAAAATCTAACATTTGTGAGAGAAATTCAGTGCAAATACTTAAATCCAAATTTGGTGTGTTTGTCTAGCAGTTAATTGTACTGCCTTTTTTATCTAAATGGTTTTACCTTCAACTTCAGTAGATGTTAGACCTTGCTACGCTTTTGTCTCCAGACCAAAACCGCCTCAATTATCAATTTTTTATCCCTCATGAGTGGCTGTAATCTCTAATTAATTCATTCCCTTGCTGTGTTTTTCACAGAGAAAGACTTGATTTATTTAAGCTGTTGGGTTCATTTCCTCATGCCATTAATTGCTCTCACGGTTCTTCTCAGAAACACTTCCAGTTTACCACCAGCTCCCAGGACTTCCGGTTCTGAGGGTGGGGAGGTGGGGCGGGGGCTCCGGGAGGAGGCAGGTGCTGGCACTGCTGGGGAAGGATTGATTCCAGGGGGGCGTGGAGAGGACAGGCACGGGGCGGCCAAAAGCTACGCACCTTACAAAGAGCACAAAGACCTGCTTGTGAGCAGACAGCAGGGAATCAGTCCTTTGTGACCGCTCCATGCCTGCTTTTGTCAGGCAGGCGTGACCACCGTGGCTACAGGCAGCGGGTCTGATTTGCCTCCTCTGACCTTGCTGGAGCCCTGTCTTTCACAGCTCCTGGCTCTCTAGAAGGTCGGAGATGCTGAGGCTGCAAGCAGCCCTGGCACCGCAGAATGTGTCCTTGCCCTGGATGGTTTCAGGAAGTAGCGTGCCATCCTATTACCATGACAGTGTTGGACAGCTTCTGTTTGGCCCTGTGTATTTCAACCTTACTCTGCATCTGATTCCCACCCACTTTTTTATCTGTCATCTTCCTGCAGATGTCTGCTGATCTTGGAATAAATATTAAAAGATTTGTTTGACTCCCCCCTTTTTTTTCCCCACATGTTTCTGAAGTCTGAAATGAGAGACAAAGAAATAAAAATAAAAGATTAGCAGATATTAAATAGCACAAATTACCAGGAGTCTGAATCAGAAGAATCCCAGACTCCAGGGAAGTTGACGCTGGACCTGCGTCCAAATCAACACGCTGTGGTTTACTCTCAATTATATGGTGGGCCAAGCCAGAAGCCTCATTCAGGGCAAAATGGAATATGAGCTGAATTTGTGTCTGGATCTGAATTTTGTGGTGTAGGCCCATTGACAACTGGCAGTGACAAAATACATTTATAAGGGAACAAATTAAGTGGGTGAAACTTGTTACCAATGAAAAAACAATACGAGTCTGTGGAAGGAAATTGCAATTCCAACCTGACTCACAGGGCCAACCTGCAATTATTGACTGACAGGAGTGATTTTACTCACGTGCCTCACTTGTTACAAAAACCCGGACCCTATTGTCCTCTTGCTGTTTCTACATCACTGTGACTCTGCTGACTTCAGTGAAGCTATTCCTAATTCACACAGCTTTAAGTGGCTGGAGAATAGGTCCATTGGTATTATCAGTGTTTGATCCATGTCTAATAAAAAAGACACACAAAAATAAAAAATGGTCTACAAACTTACTTTGACAGAGGCATACATAAAAATATAACTCACAGCCCAAGTAAATATGAAAAGACTGCCAAATCTGACTATATAAATCTCAGTGATCTCATATATTTTCAACATTTAATTAAAAAGGAGAAGTATTCATACTCCTTATTAGGAAGGGAGGGAAAAGGTTATTTTCGCTTTTTTTTTATTGAATTTTTATTCAAGAATCTATTAAAAGTAAAAAATATTAACATCTATGATGTATGTAGAGGAAATCTAATTGATATTTTAGTTTGATAACCATTCCATAGCAGAACAATTTTATTTTTTTTTATTTGTGCTATATATTACCATTTTGCTCTCACTGTTTTGTTTGAATGAAGAGATAAAAGGCATAAAAACCCAACGTCCATTACTTAATTAAAGGACAAATAGTGTACTTTGTGAAAAAGTAGAGATTGACCTACACTAGAAATAGAAAAATTATTCATTGCAAAAAAAAAAGAGACAATGTTTTCCATTCACAACTGAGTTGTGAGCTGATCAAGCTTCTGAGAACATATTTTACCCTCATGTTTACCAGGCATCTTATGAGAACAAATTTCTGAGAGAGGCTTTTCTCTGTATATCTGCTGTATGTGGTTACATGCTTTGTCTATTAATTCATAAGGTTCTGGTTTTTTATTTCACAATTTGAATCTGAATCTTTTGTGCCTTAAGAAACACCAGTTGTGATGCAAAGATTTTTCAGTCATTGTTTTCAGTGATGGGATGCAATTTCTAAAGCCTTTGTACTCAGAAGTTCTGACGGTTTTACCAGTTGAAAACCTTTCTATATATTTTTTCACAGCATTTCATGACATATTTGCAATGGCAGATGCTTTGATTTCATTATTAACTCATACTCCAGATACTTTTATTTTCTTACTTGATAATTTTAGAGTTAGACTCATTGTCTGAGGAATCTAGGCACTTTTAACAAATTCATGCCATTTAATATCTAGTATTTTTCTAGACATTTGCTTTTGAAGGCATTCAGACATCTGCCTATACCTCTGATGGATTTCCAGATTTCACATCCATATGCTAAGGTAGAAATAACATCTGAGGTAAGGAAAAAAATGGTTTCTGATCTTCAAGTTGTAGGTTGTTCACAATCAAATTTTGAATAAATAACAAGCTACAACTGTCCCCTTGCTAATTCATGATACCACTTTGTTTTGGACAACCTTGCTAGCCTTCT
Organism: Heliornis fulica; assembly: GCA_013399135.1. Lineage (NCBI taxonomy): Eukaryota > Metazoa > Chordata > Aves > Gruiformes > Heliornithidae > Heliornis > Heliornis fulica. The sequence goes on along the minus strand of VXBZ01008775.1, from coordinate 6,343 downwards.
CATTGCTAACAAACAAAGGCAAAAAATTAATTGTTCCTTAAAATGGATGCTTACCTNCAATTATTTAACCCATAAATTGCTGCAGAGTCTTTGCAGCCTATGTTTTCAGGTTCATTAAGTTGTCGCTTTAGAAAGCTTTATTGGAAACTCTGTTACATCAAGTTGAACAGAGTGATGCTTATGTTTCAACCATTTATGGCTTTTCTCTTTGTGAAACTCCTGACTTAGATGTTTCAGTCAGCAACTAGGACGGTGACAAATAATGACTAATATGATTCATGTTAATGCCTATTTAAAATCCTGACAAAAATGGAGAACAGGGTATGTTATTTTTTGTATAAGACAGGCTTTTGTGACAAGAGACAACTTGCCTGTATTCAGGTATTTGTATGGAAGATAAGAAGCACGGTCAAATGGTCGTGACAGGTGGCTGGTGCCACCAGTGGGTGTATGAAATGGAGCAACAGTCATAATTTCTCTGCGGTTTTGGTGTGCAAGGTGTTGGAAGCACTAACTTTGCAAATGTTGGTCTCCGTTCAGTAGAAGACACCTGGTAATCCTTCAGTCCCTGTAAACTCTTGTTCTGTGTTTTGCAGGGCAAGGTTCTGGCGTAGAGTGGGAGCTGCAGGGCTGGCTTCTGCAAAAAGCAGCCAAAAGCTTTCCCGAGGTCCAACAGAGTAAATACCAGCTGGGCTCTCAAGGCCAGACCCCACGGCTGACCAATCAATGATGGTCATAGTGCCTCTGTGAATCACATATGACAGAAAAAAACCCCACAAACACTCATATTTTGCTACCAGAAAAGGGAGTGAGAAGATGTGAGAAACTCTGCAAACACCAAGGTCAGTGAAAAAGCAGGGGGAGGAGGAGGCACTGAGAGAAGATTCCCCGCAGCCTGTGGAGAATACCATGGTGCGGTAGGTGTCTCTCTGCAGCCCATGAAGAAGCAGAGGCTCTACCTGCAGCCTGTGGAGAGACTCCATGCTGGAGCAAGTGAAGACGTGTTAAAGATGCTGTGACTGGTGTTGGAGCAAGAC
>VXBZ01008772.1:0-20686 GCA_013399135.1 Heliornis fulica | reverse complement strand
AGGCAGATTCCTCGTTTATCCTGGATTCATCTGGGACTTCTGAAGACAGTCTCAAACAGTACAGACAGAAGCAAAGGAGGCATTCAGTAACTCTGCCTTCTCACTGTCCCCAGTCACCAGGACACCCACCTCACTCATCAGTGGGCCTACACTGCCTCTAAAGTTAGTTTTGTCTGCAGTGTATTTGAAGAAACCCTTCGTGCTATCCTGAACCTCCCTTGCAAGGTTTAACTCCAAGGAGGACTTTCCTAGTTGCCACCCTACATTCCTTGACAACACTCTTACATTCCTTCCACATAGCCNCTCTCTTACATTCCTTCCCCATAGCCGCCTCCTTCTTCCATGACCTGTAGACTCTTTTCTTCCACTTAAGCTTGCCTAGCAGCACCCTGCTTATCCTTTTCTCTAGTTGTCTCAGGCAATATGTCAATGCTTAAAGTTGTGGTGCTTACTTGAGACTGAAGTACCCTCTGCCTTTCTGCAAACATACTGTATCTAACGCGCAACCTTACTAGTAGTGTCCTGCTGGCTCCCCTTCACCCTCCCCTCCTACCACCCCAGGGAAAGCTGTGTTACTGATGGAACCTACTGTATCCCTCCACCACTCCCCACCTATATTTTTGACATCTGCATTTAAACAGAGCTCTGTGCAACACCTTTGTGATGTGACCTTCTACCCTGGATTTCCTCCACACAGTTTTCATCATGCAGCATCAAAATGTAGTATAATTTGGAGTCTGAGGTGTTGGGACCTGGGTGGCTTTGTCTGAAGTGTGCTTGGTGTGGACGGTCATGAAAGAATAAGCAAGGTCAGTGAAAGGGGGAAGTTGCTGATGTGGCAACTAAGTTGGGGAAGTTCCAAGAAAGGAGGATACCAGGCCAATAGGGGTGTAGCTATAGCAGATAAGGTAGCCAATCAGCTTAGCTTGTGATGCTTGTATACGTAAATGATTTCCTATATAATGTCACGGAGTTTGCTAATAATGCGGATCGATTCTGCATCATATTGGTACATCCAGTCATTCTCGTCTCGCATGGAACTAAAGGACCCCGGCACTGAGGAAAGGTACTATAGGTATTAAGAAGTGAAGGAAACTTATGTGCCCACCCCACACACCCACATTTCACCATTTTCACCAAGCAAAAATAAGTCTTAGAATCTTGGAATGGTTTGAGTTGGAAGGGACCCAATGTCATGTAGTCCATTATCTCTGCAATGATCAGGGACATCTTATACTAGTTAAGGTCAGGCTGGAAAGGGCTCTGACCAACCTGAATGTTTCCAGGGATGAAGCATCTACCACCTCTCTGGGTAACCTGTTCCTAACTGTATTTTCTAGTTAGGACACAGGCACCCTGCAAGTGATCTAAGCAAAAAAAAACAAACCCCAAAACCAAACCAAAAAAACCCCATACAACAAACCCCTCAAAACCTTAATCTCTTTTGCAAATCCACTGATGTGAAAAGGAATCTGAGATTTGTCTACATGGACTTAAATAGTAAGGTAAGAGAATTCGTAATAAGAGGTCTAAAGAAGGAAGAGATGAAGATTAATATGAAATTTCATTAAAATTATAATTATGGAAATCTCAGGAAAAGGAAAGAGGTCTGCCATATGTAACAAGGAAAAATAGGGTTTTCACTGACTAGTCAAAAATGGTCCTGCTTTAACAAGAGGGGGAGAATTTTTTACTGGTAACAAATTTTTCAGCATCTGCTTCTGGTTCTATGCCCAGCTACTGGATTAGATTTTGAGCACAAGGAATCCCACACAAAGCGTGTGTTACACTCATGCACACAGCAAAGAAGATTAAAACCTCTCTATAAATCACTATAGCAAGATTTTTCCAATGATTTTTTAAGCTATTTCTGTTATTAAGACTAAACTGATGAGAGATACAGATGAGTTTTGACCTTTAACATTAAAAAGATTTTTTGGAAGTGCATAAACTTTTGTTATATTTCTCTTTCATTTTATGTGCAGCCTTTGGTTTTTAGCTCAAAATGCAGACCAATGCCTTCAGAACTTTTTTATTTTAGGAAATGTCCATTCTTGAAATCCCCGTGAATCCTTTAAACTCTGATTTCTCTGAATACCTAAGCACTCACTCTCAGCAGGGTATAGAAGATCTAAGCTCCCTAACTCAAACAGGAAGGACCAATCTAAACCAAGGGAACATTAGCTGCACGGTTCTGATGCACCAAAACAACTCTTTAAATTTTAATACAAACTTTGAAGTGTGCACAAAGTTAAAAGGTTTTTTTTTTAAGTAAAAAGTATAAAACCAAAAACTAAACTAAACTAGCCAAAGACAAGACAACGACTTTTTTATCATGGCAGGTGAACAGAACCAGCTGAAAAAGGTATGTACTGCAATAAGTTATGTGATTCCTACCAATCAACTCATTCCGTTTAGGTTTTCTAAGTAATTTTTTTCTGTTCTCTGACTAAGGTGTGAGATACCCCCTGTGAAGCAGACGTCTCCTTCTGTCACTTGAGCAGGAACAGCTCAGACAAAGCAAATCTTCTGTAGAACCCATATCAGCTTTGGCCAAGGAATGTGTCATTATTACAAACATTAATGACTGTATTGCACACAGGGTGGGGGTGGGGTGGGGATGGGGATGAGGTTACCTAATTTTAATTGCCTAAAAGTAAAGTTTCTGGATTAGAGTCAATTGTCTTAAAGTTTTTATAGTCAAAGAACACATAGAGATTTCCAACAGATAATTCAGCTCATGTTAGAGTTAAAAAAAAAATCAAAAGGAATGGGGCTTCATGGTGCCTGTCTTGCAGTATTGAAGAAACTGCAACAATCAGCTTACAGCAGATGTTTAACTTGTTGATATCTAGGCACGAGAAAACTGTCTGGGCTGAGTGCTCTTCTCTGCAATGCTGCCTTCATTGGTACAAGTACCCCTTCCAAGTAAAAAGGAGCCAATAAGGCAATAAAGTCCAAAGAGCTAGGTTAAGAAAAACGTCGATATAAATAGCATATGTTTATTTAGTCTGGAAAGGCAGGATGAAAGTTTGCATAATCATTTCTCACCTCTCGGCAAACTACTTTGAAAAGATCTGTGCTATTAAAATCATACATAGACATGGCTTTTATAACTTTGATATTTCACTTGAAAAAGTTTACATTCCTACACCCTTATGACCTGGGTGTCTCACATATATACAGGGAAATAACTGAAGGCAAAGAACATGGTCAGGGCACCTGGAAGCTAGCAGCTATTTCCTGCAGTTCCAAAAAAGTCAAAGCTATCAAGAATGAGTTTTTTATTTGTTAGTATTACTGGTTTAGTAGAGTCTGTTCATGATACTTAGTTGTGTAGACATGATAAGAGTTACAGCTATTTGAGAGAGATCAGAAGGCATATGACGCAGTCATCTGCAATTTAAAGAGGGAATCATTCTGGTGAACATGATAGCCGGCCATCAGGATGCTTAGGCTATAGGTCCTTCAAGTGATGATGCTGTCAAACGCATGTCTGCCAGCCTACAGGCCATAAATTTAAGGATTATCATGCTCATCATCATCATCATCATCCAGAGGTCCCAACAAATCTCTTTCTTTTATAACAGTGAAGAGCTGTCCAGTCCATGTCAGTGTGTTCTGGACCAGGCTTGAATTCGATTTATGCACTCAGTGCACACATAGAAAAATCACCAATAAAATTGACTTCCCTAAAGGCGGTCTCAACAGCAAATAAATAAAAGGAAAAGGACTCTAAGTAAGCAGACTCATTGCCCTGGAAGTTTTCAGGAAGAGCAAAAAATGTACTGTTGCTGTTCATACATGCTCCTATGAGGAAAGGCTGAGTGAGCTGGGGCTGTTCAGCCTTGAGAAGAGAAGACTCAGAGGGGATCTCATCAATGTTTATAAATATCTCAATTGTGGGAGACAAAGGGAGATGCCAACCTCTTCTCAGTGGCCTATGGGGACAGGATAAGGGGCAATGGTCACAAGTTGGACCACAGCAGGTTCCACAACAATGTGAGGAAGAACTTCATGGTGAGGGTGACAGAGCACTGGAACAGGCTGCCCGGAGGGGTGTGGAGTCTCCTTCTCTGGAGATACACAAGACCTGTCTGGACACCTACCTGTGCAACGTGCTCTAGGGAACCTGCTTTGGCAGGGGGGGTGGACTCGATCTCTCAAGGTCCCTTCCAGCCCCGACAATTCTGTGATTCGGTGGTACAGTACCTGCTCTTTGATAAACAAAAGGACTCCAGACTCAAGGGCTGCTAACATGCTACTTTTCAGCAGGACTAAAGTTCTCATCAACAAGCAAAGGAGATGATGATTTCTAGCTTCATAACTCAATTATCTTTCTTTAATGTCAAATTATAAATGGTGCAAATCTGACCTACAGCACTGTTACTCCTCCCCTGAGGCACACCGGCTTCACTTGGCTGCCCATTCACACTGCCGCCTCTTTCCTGTCCAGAGCCATAAACTTCAATATGACATAAAATGCCAATACCACCGGCCCTGAAGCCGTGAGAGGCAGTTTGCTCAGCATGCCATCTGGGAAAAAGCTTCTTTACTGTTCTTAAACACAGCCCACAGGAACCACCCACTTGCTGCTACTGACCTTGAATCTGATCTATATGGATATTGCCAATCCTTGCTAACACGTTTCTAATTGGAGGTGGAGAAGATGCTTTCTCAAACTGTTCAAGAGAGCTCTTGAATTCACTCTGAGCATGGGGATTGAGCCTCATAACTGCAGCACATGCAAACAGACTGGCCCAAAGCCTTTGGGAGGTGTTTTGACAAAATGTCTCATCAACAGAACATGCTGCTTCATCACAGCTGAAATACCTGGTTGGCAAAATCAAGAAAAGGCTGGTAGGCAGATTTCTAAGGTTCCAGGAATCACCCACTGGTCAGTTGTGAGGAAAGGAAAGGAGAAACCCATACTAGCTATCCTTCTAGAATAAGATCCCACACCACAGACCTCCTGTACTGTTTGGGCTTGGGTATCCAGACAACTAATTTTAAAACAGCAGAAGCTATTTCAGAATGAAATGCTAGTTGGAATTCTTCCATTCTGTCCTGTCTTCCCCCTGACCTTAGGGAAATAATTTAATTTCTCCTGCACAGGTTTTCCCTAAAAATAAAAATGCAACGACTGTCTGTCATAGCCACCTTGAAGTGACAACATAATTTTTGGCTGATTGGTGTTTGCCAAGAGAATTGAAACCTGTGAAGAAAAATGCCAACCCCTGACAATGTGCCAAGAGAGACAAAAGAAAAATGCCAAAGTCATAGTAGCTTTTCCTGAGTGGAAAGTTCCTGGCTTTACTCAAACAAATATTTTCCTGTCAGCATTTACCACTAGCTCTTTGAATCATTTGCATTTTCACCGTTAAGCTCTTTAAAAATAAACTTAACATCTCCTCTGAACAGTATTTTCATGGGATCCTGAAGTGTCTCTTACTGTCAGAAGTGCCCAAGAGCATTGTCTGGTACAGTTCTCAGATATGCACTGTTGCAGTGTGCTGAGATAACAAAAGATAAGGGAGAAATAGGGTGGTTATAGCCATATTTTGTACCATATTAAAAATAAGTAAATAAATAAATAAATAAATCGGCTTGAGTGTTACCACTAAAAGGCACTCTGGTGGGGAGCCGCTTCTTTCTACTATGGCTATTAGGAACATAAGAACAGCTACCGTAGTTCATACCTGATGTCCATAAAGCATCCTCTCTGCAATGCTGTTCATGAACAGATGCTTAAGATAGCCATACATGATATTTCTTTCATGTTTCTCTCATTGTGTTGTGTCTTGTTTATTGCATATTCATAGAATCATAGAATTGTTCAGGTTGAAAAAGACCTTTAATATTATCATGTCCAACCATTAACTTAACACTGCTAAGTCCACCATTAAACCATGTCCCTAAGGAGCACATCTACATGTCTTTTAAGTACCTCCAGGAAAGGTGATACAATCACTTGCCTAGGCAGTCTGTTCCAGTGTTTGATATCTCTTTCAGTGATAACTCTCTTGGGTATCTTCTCTGCTACTCCTCTGCCCAGGGGATTCACTGGTTGCTCTAGACCACTCTTCTTCCAGCCTTATTTTGCCTTGGGTAGCCAGACTGACAACTCTCCAGCACTGGCTCGTTTTCTGCATGTGAACCATAACACAGGGAACAGACCTTCAGTTGCAATTGGGAGCTCTCAGTACTGCCGATAAGTAGTACAGATTTGATTACACAGACGAGACACTCATTCTAATCTCAGTTACCCACCTGTGCAGATGCAAAATTACTCAGAAGAAAACCCCTGGTGTCAGCCTGATAAAGTACAACAAATACTTTATCTAACAGCTGCTTTGGAGGGGGGTAGTTGCCAGTGCAGATGGCTCTGGGCCTAACTCTTTTCTTCCTTGCACTAGTGATTTTTTTCCTTGTGACAGAAAATCCTTCTGTCATTATTTTCTTGTTTTTCTAACAAATTTGTTTTGAAGCATCTCAGTACCAAATCCTTTTAAGCAAACTGAATACACAGAAAAATCCAAGGTTTATGCAAAGGCAGTCAAGGACAGTAGTTAAACCTCATTCCATCAAAGGAATTGTATCAAGGACATCCCTTTCTTGTGTTATTGCTAAAAATTACAAGGCATAGCCAAGAAAACAAGCCATGCTACGGGAACCTGACTTAGAGCACCTTAAGGGCAGAACACTTTTCTGGCTTATCCTGCTCCTGGCTTTAAACATCTGGGACCAACACAAAGAAATTCCATCTTTTCTCCCTGCCAATTGTGAAGTAGCTGACTGATTGCTTATGACTGACAAGTGTCTGATACCAGGAAACGGCAGCACAGTGGGAGTTTGATGGGTTAAGAAGAATGAGACAGGAAAACCAATGATGTGGTTCTTCATTTAAATGTGTGTGCACACCAACTGAGAAACGCCAGTCTCACAATTGTTGAAAGGGCTCTATACAGGAATTGCTGAGCAACAACCATTACTACTACAATCAGCACCCCATAGCTGCTCTGAGAGCCCAAGTCACAAGCCAGCTTCTCACTCTGTGAGTGAGGCAGAGAGAAATATTACAATGAGCCCATTCCTCACCTGCCTGAAATCACCTTTTCACCTCAGAAATGCAGCTGAGCAGTTATTCTTTGGGAGCCCCATACTCAGTAGAGATGTTCTTTGGAAAGCCCCCTGTCACAGATGCTCTGCAGCAAGCCAATGGTCAGAATGCACATGGCTGGGGTGATCCCAAGGATTGGTGGTTTTGGGATCTATGGGATGGTTTATCCCATGGGAACCAGCAGCCTCAGAGCTGCAGATGCACAATATGCTCCACCTTATCCTGTTGGTGATGGCATCAGAGAGATGAATTTTAGAAAGGGCTTTTTAGAAAGGTCTCCAACAGATAAGACACCAAGTGAAAGGTTTTTTGAAGCAGGTGTTCCATGGCTGGGGTTCGGTTCAGTATTAAGATGAAGAGTAAAGTTATAAAGAGAAGCTAATGAAAGTAATTTCTGTGGCTTTGATACACTCATTATTGAACTGAGAACAAGGAAGTGAGATTGACTGAAAATCCAAAGTGAAGTAGAGCAGTCAACTTTCAGGCCCAGCAGACAGAAGGGAAAAAGTAAACAAGTAACCTGAAAGGTTGCCGTTATTTTAGCAATGTGAATTAGATGTTAAAATACCAATTGATTTTTCATAGTAAAAAATATTATTTATAGCATAGATAAAAATTTCTAATTTCTAATAAACAGTCCTGAAATTGATATTTTGTACTGAATCCTGCTTAAATTGCTCAAGCATATCATCGTATCAAAGTTATTAGGACTGTATAAATGAGTAATGGCAGCAGGAGTTGGCCTTTTATTGTCCTGAGTTTGAAATGGCTGCCTCACTCAAGCACGCCAATAAAACACTCTTGCCACACTATCATGTATTCCATTTGCTCCCCGTTTCACAGAGAGGGGAAAAGGTTACTTTAGAAATACTTTACAGTAATAAAATCTTTATTGCTACAATTTTTTGTATCTCTTATGCCTGTGAAACCAGTTGATTTAGTTATGTCCACAGTTCTGGAAGTGTAGAAAGTCAGTACTTGCGCATTTTGTATGCCTCTAAATAAATATTACTTAAGCTGGAGTGTCTACAAATCAGAGGGGGGGCAGTTTTTTCAGATGAGGTACAATTTTTATCGGGGGGGTGATAAACCAAACACACACTGGGTAGGTCACAGCCTCAGTATCCCTTCTTCCAGTGGGACAGGGTAGGTGTTTCTGGCTCTGATGACCTGCAAGGCAACAAGTCTAAACAGCCTGGGATTGAATTGAAGCCTTTTACTATAAATGAAAGAACTGAAAGACTAGGAAGGAAAATCTGCCAGGAGCAGGGAAGAACATAAACATACACATATATAGGTTTAGGATCTTTTGAAATCTAAGTCAGGACAATAGATACTTTCTAAGCATTATTAATATATATATTAATGCATAATTGGAACAACACCTTCTTGCTTTAAATTCAAAACATGAACTACTGTCCAGTTTATCTATTTATGATGCAATGAACCAAAGAAATATCTCTGCCACACAGCTGAACACCTGGTTTTTTATTCATTAAACAATCTGTGCACCCATGATCATTGGGGAAAAGTGCTACATTCCTTTTACCCCTCCTACCTTCCACCACTGCTCACACACAGATGACTAACACCAACAAATAAGCCAGCAACAACAACAAATCTCTCTGCTGTTGCTAAGGGAAGTGAGAGAAATTCTATTTTGCTTTGTTCATCAACAAACCTGTCAGCTAAATGGTGACTGTGGGTATCTCCTCTGGTAGTGGCACGAGAGAAACAGAGGACTCCTAGTGCAATTTTCTGAGTTTGAGGTTGCAACGCTGACAGTTAGAAAAAGCATTGTGTGACTCATAAATGGAACAAATTTACTCAGGAAGTCACAGAGAGAAAAAATATGGAACCCTACACTGCCGTTTTGACAACTGCTTTCCTTCTGTAACTGCACTTTAAAAGAGAAGCCAACATCATTTGGAATAAGATATCTGCTTTCTCAGCTGACACCAGTCTGCTGAATAGCAGAATGACAAATATCACTGCAGTTATTTAATTATTTAGGACATAATATGCTATTTTATTTGACAATCTGCTCTGTGGATAAACTGTAATGCTGAGTTATTTTTTTCCTTATGAAGGAACAAGATTATCTGCTCATTAAATAGCCTCAATGGCCCAATAGCAACACCACACTACAAATAGAAAAGATGCCATGAAAAGAATGGAGAGGAGATGCCTGGAAGTTACAGAAAATACAGTAGAGACAACTCAGTCTCTGCAGTAACTGGCGGGAAGGAAGGCTTTGGGGACTTGCAGCAACGATGCTGCCTGTTTGGGCAGAGGAGTTTGGGCTGCCGGGAATTACTAAGGTGAACATCAGCTTTGCCCTTTTGCTTGGTGTGGCAAGTTGGTTTACAGACCCTGAGGTGACACTGGCCTTGCTATAATTTCCTGGGGCTGCTGTACCAGTTGGTGGTTTGACCCAGAAGACCAGACAGCTATGGAAGGTTCATTTTCCATAACTTGTTTCCATTTGACATGTGTTTTCAGATGGAAATGCTCTGGAGTTCATGAAATAAGTTATATAAGTCAGGACAGCAGGCATTTCCCGATGCTCTGATTTTGCAGGGCCTGCATTATGCACAGCAATAATAATAAGCTCTAAGCTATTCAAACAGCATTTTCCATTTTAATATGACCAAATGGTTTCACAGAGATCTGTTATCATGATCATCATTTTGCAGATGAAAAAGCAGAGAGAAGTATTTTGCTTGGGGCTATATTTGAAACCAGTAACATATCTGAAACTAATATCTAACTTTCCAACCTCCTAGTCTAATGCTCTAACTACTGTTTTACCCTAGAGATAAGAACCTAGATAATAAGCTTTGTCATAACACAAGCAGCATAGTTTACATCACCTATATAAAAAAGCAATAATGATAAGAGATGATGTTAATAACTGACTTTTCTGGGCAGCCAGAGATTTTCTCCAAACAGTGCTATGTCAAATGGAAAACTGAGTACCTTTAGAGCTAATGGACATATGACAGTTACACATCACATCCTGACTGAGTTAAAAGGTCCAGATGAAAAAGCCATCTCACCTGTTTTCTATCTCTGTCAGTGGCCAAAGGGAGATGTTTAGGGAAGAGCTGCGCAAGAATTCTAGCAACATTTCTACAGAATACTCTCAGAGCTCCAAAAATTTGGAGATGAGGGACTTTCTGAAACAGAAGGTAAGATTTGTATCCAATAACCCAATGGCAAGGAGTGCCACAGCTTGCCTGAAAGCTGAAGAAGGACCTTGATTAGTCTATTCTAAATAAAAAATAAACAAGTGGCAGTTTTTGCTTCATAATACTTGTACAAGAAGAAACATCAGAAACTTCTTAGAAAGGATTAGAAATAATTATAAAGAACTAGAAAGAATATAGAAAGAATTAGAAATAACTTCTTCATGGTGAGTGTGACAGATCACTGGAACAGGCTGCCCAGGGGGCTTGTGGGGTCTCCTTTTCTGAAGATATTCAATACCCATCTGGATGTCCACCTGTGTGACCTGCTCTAGGGAACCTGCTTTGGCAGGGGGGTTGGACTCGATGATCTCTCGGGGTGCCTTCCAACCTCCACAATTCCGTGATTCTGTGTGATTATGAATTCTCTATGAATATTCTCTATTCATCTCTACGAAACTCATTTTCTAAGCTTCTGTCACTCAAGGATAAATTCAAAGAAAAGAGACCAAAAGCAAGTCTGGTCCATTCTAGTTGCCACTAGTGTTGGGAGAGGTCCACAGACAGTCCTGTGAAAGGAGAGGCTGTGATTCAGTAGAATATAGCAGGCCTTGCCCTGATATACTTTGGAACAGAAAAACTCATCTCTTCTTTATACAGGTTTTAAAATTGCTGATAGAATGAAGCAACCAATTTTCCACACTTAGCCTTAAACAAGTCAGCAGTCCTATAGAAACAGCATAAGTTAAACAGAAAAGTTTGTATTACGAAAGTATCTGGGACCACGGTCTACTCCAGGCCATGCAACTGTTGCCCGTGATGTAATACTGTTCAGAAGTAGCTAAACTCAAGCTCAAGAAGGGTAACATCGTGTTTTGAATAGGCTAATGCAGTTAGGATTATAAATGGATTTAGCCAAATAAAATGCTGTGCTAGTCCAGCAGGACTGTTACCAGTCTGTGGGCAGAGCTATTCTGACCCCCTCTGCATTTCTTGGGCATTTCTTCATATGGAGACCATCATGAGGACTTTGATGTGTCAATTTATCTAATGCTGTCCAAGTTCTTGACTAGACGAAAAATAAAACTTTTCCAGAGCACATAGAGGTTTTCAAGGCCTCAGTTTGCCTGTCTGCACTGAAGTGCCAAACTAACACCATGTGGCATGCTTCAGTGCAGAAAGGATTTCTAAGTATATATATATATAATCCCATTGGCTGTAATTAGCAATATAATGCTTAATGATCGTTAGTCAAAAGAGGTCTTCAACTACCTGATTTTCATCCAAAACCTGTTGATTAGTAATCCCCTGTAGCTGGGCCATAACACTCTACTGAAGAGAAACTTGGCTTGAATGTAATCATTCGATTAGCATTCATCCAAGCAAAACATCTTCTTCCGTAGAAAGCAAGCATATTTCTACATTTTTCTAGCTTTGACAAGAGGCAGGTGCATTAAGCATAGGAAATGTACACAGTACAGAGTGTTCTTCAACCAGGCACATGGAAAAATACATTCTGCATTGACAACAGTGACACTTCCTACCACACCTGTAAGGTATTGCTGAGCTGTCATCAGCTACACTCTCAGATGGGAGAGATGATACATACAAAGAAACCCAGAAAAAATAGAGAAAGAGATGAAAAATACTTTTAAAATAATTACAGATATGTTATCTAAAATTACTCACAATATTATTGTTGCTGTGATGTTGAATTCTGTCTGTGATATGCAAACATACGGATCTGGCAAGCTTAAACTGTGTCATTTCTTCAAGAAAACTTAGATCAATGTAACAGCCACCACAATGTTCATTTTGCTCCTGTGTCTACTCTACTGAGACCCTGGGAACGTCTTGGCGTGCACTGCACCTACTCAGGCCTGCCTAAATTCATCAGTAGCAACTACTATCATTAACTACAGGTGCAAGTAAAGTCCTGAAAGGTGGTGCACATTTTGGAAGTTGGATGAACACACACATATAATATAGGGCACTGGAGAGTAAAATAATGTATACCAAGAGTAGAGAAATTTCCTTTCAGTTTAAACACACTGAAATGCTCCTTTCTGCTCCAGACCACAACAGCTTCCCCTTGATGAGGCCTGCTCTGACTGTGTTGACCTTCCCCCCTATACCTGTCAGAATTGTACAGAACAAGATGTATCTCATGCTCTCTTCCCTGCCCAGCATTACAATAATTTACCGTAGTCTCTCCAGTACCTTCTTTTAGCCCTTCTTTTGTCCCATACAGCATAATAGTACTATTCCTGTCTCCCAGCTGTTTATTACTTTTCACTCACAACATATTCAGGTATCTTCTCTCTTAGTTGGGATTATTTGGAGAAAATAAAAGTGTAATTGGAGGTTGGGTGGAAGCTCCTAGCTTGTCACCTACCCCAGGCTCTCAAAACCTTTAGATCTGTTCTTGACAGCCCTTAGGCCTTCCAAATAAATCTCTCGATCCATAAGGCAAGAGTAAAAATGCTCTCTGCAACTGAGCATGCAAGGAACTACTTCCACTACAGACATAGCTACTATCTGTATAATTTTTTTGTTTGTTTGTTTCTTCTCCACCTTCCTGTCTAATCAGTTAAGAGGGCATTTCTTACTCTTAATCTTCTTCCCCGGAAGATGTTCATGAGGGAGCACAGCTCCTGAAGCTACCCTGCTAGGAACAGATATGCTGTGCTGTCACCAGATTACAGGACGGGAGGTTTCTTGTTTNAGTCCTATAGAAACAGCATAAGTTAAACAGAAAAGTTTGTATTACGAAAGTATCTGGGACCACGGTCTACTCCAGGCCATGCAACTGTTGCCCGTGATGTAATACTGTTCAGAAGTAGCTAAACTCAAGCTCAAGAAGGGTAACATCGTGTTTTGAATAGGCTAATGCAGTTAGGATTATAAATGGATTTAGCCAAATAAAATGCTGTGCTAGTCCAGCAGGACTGTTACCAGTCTGTGGGCAGAGCTATTCTGACCCCCTCTGCATTTCTTGGGCATTTCTTCATATGGAGACCATCATGAGGACTTTGATGTGTCAATTTATCTAATGCTGTCCAAGTTCTTGACTAGACGAAAAATAAAACTTTTCCAGAGCACATAGAGGTTTTCAAGGCCTCAGTTTGCCTGTCTGCACTGAAGTGCCAAACTAACACCATGTGGCATGCTTCAGTGCAGAAAGGATTTCTAAGTATATATATATATAATCCCATTGGCTGTAATTAGCAATATAATGCTTAATGATCGTTAGTCAAAAGAGGTCTTCAACTACCTGATTTTCATCCAAAACCTGTTGATTAGTAATCCCCTGTAGCTGGGCCATAACACTCTACTGAAGAGAAACTTGGCTTGAATGTAATCATTCGATTAGCATTCATCCAAGCAAAACATCTTCTTCCGTAGAAAGCAAGCATATTTCTACATTTTTCTAGCTTTGACAAGAGGCAGGTGCATTAAGCATAGGAAATGTACACAGTACAGAGTGTTCTTCAACCAGGCACATGGAAAAATACATTCTGCATTGACAACAGTGACACTTCCTACCACACCTGTAAGGTATTGCTGAGCTGTCATCAGCTACACTCTCAGATGGGAGAGATGATACATACAAAGAAACCCAGAAAAAATAGAGAAAGAGATGAAAAATACTTTTAAAATAATTACAGATATGTTATCTAAAATTACTCACAATATTATTGTTGCTGTGATGTTGAATTCTGTCTGTGATATGCAAACATACGGATCTGGCAAGCTTAAACTGTGTCATTTCTTCAAGAAAACTTAGATCAATGTAACAGCCACCACAATGTTCATTTTGCTCCTGTGTCTACTCTACTGAGACCCTGGGAACGTCTTGGCGTGCACTGCACCTACTCAGGCCTGCCTAAATTCATCAGTAGCAACTACTATCATTAACTACAGGTGCAAGTAAAGTCCTGAAAGGTGGTGCACATTTTGGAAGTTGGATGAACACACACATATAATATAGGGCACTGGAGAGTAAAATAATGTATACCAAGAGTAGAGAAATTTCCTTTCAGTTTAAACACACTGAAATGCTCCTTTCTGCTCCAGACCACAACAGCTTCCCCTTGATGAGGCCTGCTCTGACTGTGTTGACCTTCCCCCCTATACCTGTCAGAATTGTACAGAACAAGATGTATCTCATGCTCTCTTCCCTGCCCAGCATTACAATAATTTACCGTAGTCTCTCCAGTACCTTCTTTTAGCCCTTCTTTTGTCCCATACAGCATAATAGTACTATTCCTGTCTCCCAGCTGTTTATTACTTTTNATATATATATACACACACCCAACACAGATTAATAATTTCAGGCCTAGCACAGAGTTTGTGCTGATTTGCTGTACAGAGCTGAGCCCTGTCAAGTCCAGGAACCACTTAAATGCAGGAATGTCCTGTCNCTTTTCACTCACAACATATTCAGGTATCTTCTCTCTTAGTTGGGATTATTTGGAGAAAATAAAAGTGTAATTGGAGGTTGGGTGGAAGCTCCTAGCTTGTCACCTACCCCAGGCTCTCAAAACCTTTAGATCTGTTCTTGACAGCCCTTAGGCCTTCCAAATAAATCTCTCGATCCATAAGGCAAGAGTAAAAATGCTCTCTGCAACTGAGCATGCAAGGAACTACTTCCACTACAGACATAGCTACTATCTGTATAATTTTTTTGTTTGTTTGTTTCTTCTCCACCTTCCTGTCTAATCAGTTAAGAGGGCATTTCTTACTCTTAATCTTCTTCCCCGGAAGATGTTCATGAGGGAGCACAGCTCCTGAAGCTACCCTGCTAGGAACAGATATGCTGTGCTGTCACCAGATTACAGGACGGGAGGTTTCTTGTTTGGCAGTGCTAAGTTCCTTCTGGCTACAAAAGGAGTGACAGCAAGAACCAGGAAGAGAAGGAAGATTAATGGTGTGTGTTACACAGTAGAAATAAGAAATTATCATACTCTGCAGAAAGGAGCTTTCCAGAGGAAATGGCTGGAGAGATGAGGACGTAGGAGCCAGCAACATCTGTAACCAGGCATTTAGCTGGTTTATCCAACTGAACGATAAACTTCATGCAGTGCAATGATAATAGTTATGTTCTGACTTGAATGCCACGCAAAGCAGTGGGATCACGATCAATGTCTAGCAGACATGGTCCTTGTTACCAAGCAACACGGCTTCTTTTGCAGAGCTGTATTTCTACTTTGATTCATTTCCATTTGTTTTCTACAATTTATATGTTAGCAATTGAATGGAACAGGTACAATAAATACCAGTGGGGCATCTGTTAACTCTCCAGTGTTCATTAACATTCAGATCAGTGCTAACTGATGGAAACAGAGAAATATATATATAATTCACCCATAAAATTAACTCTTTCAGATGAAACCTTTTGGAAAGAAACCTTTGCCTTGGCTAAGATTCAGTGCATTAGCTCCTCTCCTAGTGCATTACGTGGATGTTTTCTAGAGTTTTGGTGTCCAAAGAGGATTCTGCCCTTTACTCACAGAGATAGAACATGGAGACAGGGACATGGGAAAGGGAGGTGTGACAGCAAAGACAATGAAGAAGCTACTATATGTAAAACACCCCAAACACTACATTATACCCTTTGCTAATAGAAAAACAATTTTATCAATGGGATTTACCATGATGGAGTCGCCTTTCAGAAGAGTTACTAATTAGAGCAGACAACTGCATTGTGAATTACTTATATTTCCCTGTAACCTTCTGTGAAATACCATGAGCTCAAAAGGACTGTGGGTGGTTACTTGATTTTGAGGAGTTAAATACTGTTCTGGACACCCGTGTCCAAGTTATGACTGTGCCAATGAATTCCTAGGTGATGTTCGGCAAGCTTCCCAAGAAAGATTTTCCTGAGTGCTCACTGTGGTTTTGAAATTTTTCATCATTCAACATGACATTTGGTGATTCGGCTTCAAGAAGTGTTGACAACTTCCCTCTACAACGGAAAACAATGGAATTGTGCCCCAAGATAATGAAGTTATATAAAACAGTAAATTGACAAACTGAAAGCTAAGTATCCTAAAAGTTAAGAGATGCCTGTAACAATTTTAATCACCATTGTCATAACTCAGATCTTAAAGGGTAAAAGAAGAAGAATGGAGCATGGCAAAGTGGAATGGGTTTGGGGCAAAGAGTCATGCTACCTACGAGTATCTCAGAACGGTCCAGTTTGGCACTTTTCTGTACTACTGGTCTCCAGCCCCTCTCTTTGGCAAAATGTAGTGATGTAACAGGTATGATGGAAGACAGTAGAGGCCCAGAAGGGAGAGAAAACTATATCTTCCTTAAAAACTGACAAATAAAG
The DNA here is from genome assembly GCA_013399135.1 of Heliornis fulica. Classification (NCBI taxonomy): domain Eukaryota; kingdom Metazoa; phylum Chordata; class Aves; order Gruiformes; family Heliornithidae; genus Heliornis; species Heliornis fulica. The sequence goes on along the minus strand of VXBZ01008772.1, from coordinate 4,041 downwards.
GCATTTTCATATGACCATGACTTCTTTCAAATGTTTTGAATTAATGTGTGTCCACTGATTGACTGATGTGACTTCCTCTCACATGAAAGGACTTTTGCCTCTCCCCAGATACCAAGAAACATCTGTAAATTTGGTGAAATGCAGCTATTTTTACAAACCAGTGAACCAATCCATTTTCTAAGTGGTCCTTGGATTATTTTTCTTTTCTGATCTTCTGCATCTCCCAATGGCTTTTCTTCGGTCCTTGTAAGCCAGCTTGCAATCCTCAGCAGTATGCGAAGTAGATATGTGNTCTCAAGAAGGGAAAAAAAAAAAAAATCTCATGATCAAAACTGACAACTATGCATCCTCAACTCTTTGAAAACCTAGCCACTCATGGAAGGTATTGCCTCTATAGCTGTAGGCAAGCTTCTGTTTTGTGCATGAGACATTGAGGATTTCAATGGATGGAAATAGATCGGTGTTTTTTCTCTAGGCATGAATGTCATCAACTAAGGTTTGAAATACCCAGAGTCCACCAAATTTTTACTGTTGATTTCAAAGAGCCATTTTTCCCTCATTCTTGACTTTGGAAGGTCTTTGAAAATTTTTAAAAACCCATTTGAGAATGATAAAATGTTTCCTAAAAATGGCAACAAAACAGTATATAACTTTGCACATATATTTAGGGAAATATTGCACTTTCATCCTTTACACTTGCTTTCAGCAAGCCTTCTTGAAAATTAACTCTGTACAAAAAATTTCTTTGAGTTAAATACTTATCACCTCAGTACCTTCTTCAGTTATTCTTGTTTCTGATAATATCTTGGGTTGAATCCCTAGGTTCAATTTTAGAATGACACAGCAAACCTGGCAGCCATAATCCTCTTAGTAGTTCAATCTGTTTATGAAGGTTCAAGGATGTTAAATGTAGCAGTTTAAATGCTGAGTGATCAGTTCATTAGGAATTTGCTCAATGTTTGCCATCTGCAGCTAAAGCATGTGAAACTGGACTCAGATAATTAGTTAAAATTACGAACATGATAAACTTCTTAACCATTGATTGACACACCCTGGGATTTTGTGTGCAAACGTAAGTGGATATTCATACCCACACCCATGGATTACTTACCCACTTTCAGTGTGGAGACACTAATACAAGTGCATTTACCAGCCAGGACAGCTCCAAGATCCTGATTCAAAACAGCCACAGCCAGCAAAGCCAGGCTTCAGGGCGTTGAGAAGGAATCTGTGAACCTCCATCACAGCCATGGAAATCTTTCTCTTGATTGCTATGGGACACCACCACACCTTCATGTTACCTTCTTGAAGATACCTCACCCTTTTGAAATCAAACTACATTTTATACTGTCTTGTTCTTCCCTTCCATTCAAGCCTGATGAATACCCATCCTGCATCCTGGATGTTGTTATTTTTGTGGGGGGTTTTTTCCCCTATACACATAACTCCTCTTTGACACTTATCTTACTCTTCACAGAAAACCTTATCTCTTCTAACGTTAAAAAACAGCCACAACCGTCAATAATTCAACAAAATCCAGAAACAAATGACCCAAATTTCACCTAAGTCCCCATGCTAATATTATTTTTCTCTAACTGAATTTATACCTTCAGACATTTCTAACCCCTAAGGTGCATGGAATAGAGCAATTTAGAGGGAGTCAAAATCTCTGGTGACCTGTGTTCTGATGCACCATACAGTCCCAATACGAAAACTGCCCTTGCCTAAACAGTGAGAGACATTTGCTTAGATGGGTTACAGTGAGGAAAAAAAGGCCAGAAATGTTGGCACCCCAGACTCCATAGTTTCCTAAACATCTACCCCTTTCTTCCAGTAAAGGAAAATGCCTCTGTCACAGCTGTGAGTTAAAGACTTTTTCCATCTGTGCCTTAGATGCCAGTGAGGATAAACCTGAAGCAGGACTTGCTCCTCCAGCGCTCCATTAGCATTCACTCAGTTCCTTGTGAGTGTCCTATTAAATACTCAGTTCATTTAGACTTAGAAGCAACTCATGAAGCCCCGAGTATTTCACTGATCAAAAATCCCTTGAGGCCCTGCTTCTGCAACAAAATTTATGTAAGGAGAGAAAGGGGAAGGGGGGTGAGGGGGCAGTGGAGAAACAGGAAAGCAAAACTCACATCATGGCTCAGCATGATAAACAAGCATGTGAAAGAAGGGTGCGCTATGAGGAAAGGGAGGAAAGAAGTGATTATGTGGCAGAGAATGATCTTCCTCCTCAAAATGCCTCTGGGAAGACGGAGGCAAGAAAATATGAGAATCCCGCCAGTGTGCACAATGACCCTTTAAAGCCCCACAGGGAACCCACACTGATGAAGAGCTTGTCTCTAATGCCTCCAGCCAACTTGATATTTGCCAAATCCCTTTTGTCTCTAATCACTCACATACAGTTGCTTGGCCTGAATCTGCTTTCTTTCTGGTGCAAAGCTGTAGTTAGGTCACAGAAGCTCGCTTGGTGTCAGTATATCCAAGCATAGTCCCGTGTCTACTCTTTATGGTTCACAGAGAAATAGAAATGCTGACCGACCTGCCTTAGCAGCTGTTTTGGACTCGTCCTGGAGAAGCAGGAAGGTAGCAGGGTGGGCATGTGGACCTGCATGATATTTTACAGGTTATCCTTATAGAGGGAGAGATTACACAGCTAGGATATTCCCTGTAGTTGCTCTAGAAAGAAATGGTTAACCAGAGACACTTACTTTTCTGACAGCTCAGGAAAGAGATATTGCTTTCTGAAGGCCTTACTGACATTCATCTCACAACAATTGTTTCCATTACTCTGCCCAAAACCAGTTACCCCTTCTTACTCATCCAGTGACTTCTGCAGGATACTACATACAAGGTCTGACTGCCTTTTGGAGGCAAATCTAATTTTCTGAAAGATCCTTTATGGCACCACAAAAACAAAGGGAAAAGGGAATCCTTATTGGGTGCAAGTCACCCAGACAAGCACCAAGGCAAATCTAACCTGGATCTTAGCAATATGTGCCATCTGCTATAAGAGTAGTGGTTCATCATCTACACCCTCCTTAAATTATGGCAATACATAAGGACAAGAATTTTTTTTCTGACCCCTCCTTCAGCAACAGAAGCAATCAGCTGACATCCCGAAGCACAGCATCTGATTGCATTTTGCATGCATAATGGTGACTGTTATTATTGGTAAGAACAACAGTTGCTACCGTTCAACAAATGCATCTTAATCATTTTATGCTTATGTAACACACCAAATACAAGTATTAATGTAATCAAGTGCATTCTAAATACTGCCTGCAGTCTCCTTTCACTCACTTTAAGACTGTTACTGAATCTAAAGGTCTGGATAGAAAAGCACTGTACAGAAGGTGGGTAATTTGGGGGGATTGGTCGCATATTTAGATGTTTCATATATAAGTTGATCCCTAATAATTATGGGTGGCCCTAGTTAAAGAAAAGTGAAACAAAATTTCTCCTATGTCTCTGATCTCTCTTGCCACTGGCTCACCAGGATTATTCACACTGATTTCTGTCTTGTTATTCTGGATTTAGCTTCTATGTAAAAGCAAATGAAGCCTCCATGCAGCAATAACCTTATCTATGCTGGGAAAAAAAAAAAAAAAGCTGTGTGTGTAGATACAGAGATGCTCTGGTGTTGCCTCTCATGCACATAAATTAATTATGCCAGTACTCTCTTTAGCACTGAGGAGAACAGCTACAGAGTGGTGTAAATCTGTACCGCCGAACTACCTCATCCTTCCAACAGGGCAGATTCATCTGCCTACTGAGAGAAGCTTTTGGCCCCAGCTACCTCCTGAGTGTTCATATGGGAAAAAACATGGGCCAAATTGCCTCTGGGGACCATTCTAGCAATGTAACAGTATGTTCAATTAGATTTGGGCACTCGGGAACCTTTTCTGGAACTTTTAAAAATCCTGAGCTATAAGTAGCTCAGCCTTGCTGTACCAAATCTCCTTAAACTGTAATGTTTTAGATTACGGATTCCTAGCAAACTGAAGGCAAAGATCACTTGATAGATAGATAGATAGA
>VXBZ01008746.1:10361-23700 GCA_013399135.1 Heliornis fulica | reverse complement strand
CCCTCCAGCAGATCCACACTTCTAGTTTGAGGTGTCTCCATTGTTGCAGCCATGCTGCTTAGGAGGCTTTAGAACTAGAATCTTCTGCTGCCCTGAAAATTGTCGGGACTGTCAGTGCTCTGTCTCAGGATTTAAAATACTATTTCAGCATCAAATGTACAGGCAAAAAAACTTCCATGTAAACAGTGCCTGTGGCCACCTGACAAACTTTGTTTGGTCATAATGCTTCCATTTTGTTATGGGGCATAGAATTACAGTATTCTCTGGGCTCCAATTCAGTCCTGCCCAGGCAAGCTGTCCATGGACTTGGGCTTTCTCAAGTTACTCTGTGTCAACAAATTAAAGGCACCTTTTGGTTTCTGCCATTGTACGTGCATGGCCTCCCTTTGCAGTGAGGGCCAAGCTAGGTGGAACAGCTTCCCGTGGGGCCTCTGACTTCCCCAGTGTGGGAGAAGCCACAGCATGGGCTCAAACCTTAATAGATGCAAAGAATCCACAGGAGTGAGTTGTTATAAATGCCCCAAGGGCAGGCAAAGTTTCAGCTGGTGCTTTCTCTTCCTTATGTACTGAAGTCAATCAATCACGAGATGCAAATCTGTAGAAAATGAGGCTTCATTAGTTCTGCTGCTCAGAGCACTCCCTTGGGGGTTTTGTTGGTGTCTTTTTTTTTTTCCCTTTAATGTTAAATTACAAGTCTTTGAGCTGCTTGTTGTTAATGTGGTCAGGTTTGTTGTGAGAAGTGCTACAGAGGGACAATCTTTCTGCCCTCCTGTTCTCCTGGAGTCATTCTGTGAGATTTCTCCAGTTGTTATTGGAAACAGAGGAACAATAGTGTTCCTCTGTAATTTGTAAGCATCATCTGATGGATGAGAACTTGCAACCTTCTGTAATGGTGCTGGTGACCTGGTCAAGGAAAGGACTTGCTTTTTAATTAGGTGTCCCCATGGGGATGCTTTGATCTAACCTCTTGGGGAGGCGTGAAGACAACAAACGGGAAGGAGACACTGGATACAGGCGTCTTAGCTCAGGCCTTTGCCCACTGTCTTCAAGGGCCCTGTCAAATGAAGATGGGGCTATGTGAAAGACAACGATTTGTTTTGCCAGGCTGGTAATGTGGAATGTCAAAAACCCTGAACAGCTTTTCACAAACACTCTCTGAAGCATCAACAAAGTCCTTCATGATTGAAAGAAATGTACTGTGCTAGCCAGACCTTGGAGATACTAAGCAGTAATAGGGCTTCTGTAAGCAACTTTAAAGCCATTTCTGCATATGGAACCCTGTGTGGGAATTGTACTGAATAATAAGCTGGAAGTATATATAGTTTTTATCCACCTATATCTACATTTTCTGAAATATTCTTAATTCATAATAGCAACTCTGATATAACGGGATGGTTAGTGCTTGCTTACTGATATTTGTGGTCCTACAGAAGCAAAGGTTTGTCTGCAGAGGGCCTTTTGAACAAGTCATGGTTGATCTTGGCCTTGGTGGAATTTGTAAGAGCAGTGCAGTTTCCCATCCTCCTCCCCAGCTAAATGTGACTGGAGGTCTGAGTCCTGAGGCACTTAAGCAGGCAGATGTTTAGTAGTTTCAGAGAAGGGAAGCTTACAGTAAGAGCTGACGGGTGAAATTGATGGTGAGTTACTCTCTCTCCTGATAGGGATTGAATGGGAGATAGAGGGGGTTTAAAATTAAAAAAAAAAAAGGTTTGGGAAGCCTGAGTGGAAGCCCTTGATTGGAGTGCTTTATTCATACAAGGGCTGCTTGCTGCATCTGCTTGGGCTGCTCTGTGTATGAATATAGTGCCCTGGGATGGAGTTTAAATTTTGATTTGAACACAGATATGCAGTCCATTCATCATTCTGCTGTCCCAGAATTCCTACCTCTTTGAGACTTAATCCTTTGTGCTGAACTTAGTGTGTCTTACCCCAGTCCAGCTGGAAACTGGCGTCTGTGGTATCCATCTAGCTCAGCAGGAGAGGGTGATTGCAATCAGCTACTCCCAGGCCACTTCAGCACAACCTGATGAGACTGAAGAGTACTTGGGGTGTGCTGCCCTCTCCCTTGCTGCTAGCTTTGCAGAACTGCTGTGAGTTATATATGTGCTCGATTTTGTGCTCCTGCTGGACCATGGTAAGAGGACAGCAGTGGCCCTGCCTGGCTGCTAGGGCTGGAAGTCATTTGTGTGTCTCCTGTGCCTGAGACATTTACGTGGCCTATTTAAATTTTGCAGGCAGCTCATAATTCACTGTTTTCCACAGAACCAGCAAATCTCAGTGTTTTTAGCCAATTTATCACAGTGTGTTTGTCCCCATTGGGGACAGCATGATATCTGGTCCCAGTGGAAATTCATTGCTAGTGCTGCTTGTTTCACATGAGAAAATGCTTGCACTGGTAGGTGCCAGATGCCTGTAGATGTTTGAGGGCTCCTTGCTAGTGCTGACAGGTATGNTGTGTTCCTGTTGCCCTCGGTGCAGGCCACATTACTGGGGCTTGTCTTCCCCAAGTCACACTGTGGTCTCTTCTGGTGGAAACGATGTGTTGCTGATCAGACAGCTATGTTACATCACAGGAGACAAACTGGAGATAAAATGGCATATGGAAGACAATGAGAAGGTGGGATAAGCTTATTAAATCCCCCTTGAAGAAAGCACAGTACCTTCTTGGAGCATGGCTAGTGTGGGGGTAGGAAGGGGCAGTTTGTTCAAGAAATTCAAACCAAGTGCTTGATTTGAAGGTATGAACATATAAATTTTCTTTTCAAAAGCATTAAATGATTTACTCTGAATCAAAGCTTTCAAAATGTTCCCTCTTACACAAGCCCAAATTCTGTGTTTCCATCAGAATTGCAAAGGGAAGCTGGTACTAATATAGTGATGCTTGGTAGGGAAGTCATCTTGACTTTATGTTCTTAGACTTGGGCTACCTGTGCTCTGTAAGAGAGGGAGGAATTTTACAGGTGTGTTGTAATGCTCTGAGGTGCTGTAGACAGTGTCAGACCTCACTGCAGGCCACAGCCTTTCCTGACTGCTGGGCAAGGGGAGAAGGCCATGTGGGGTGGAGTGCTAGAAGTTGTGGTCTATGGGGCTATGAGCAGGTTGGGTGGAATTCATGGTCCAAGGAAGGAATGGCTGCTCCTCACATGCATCTCCTGCATGCTGCCCTTTAGTGGGAAGAACAGCATTCCCCTCCTTTCCCCCCTCCCTACCTAAGGTCATTTCTGTAGAGATCATTTAGTGTTTAGGAGAGGATTGAAGCCTCTTCTGATGATGGCTGTATAAGCAGAAAGCTAACTAAGAGATGGTACGCTGTAACAACTGTGTAACTACAGGATATTTATGCATTCAGTCTGATTACTCAAATGTTACTTGGCACTTTATTCTGGGAGTGATTAGAGGATAAACTTTATATGCAAAAAATTCAGCATCTGCACACACTGTAAAACTGCTACATCTTAACACTGGAAAGGAGGAGGAATATGTGAGGAAGCTTGTGCTGGTAAGGTAAAGAGGTCTGATTTAGAAGATACAGGACTTACACAGATTTCTGATGTGGTTGTATCAGTACCCCATGGGTCTGGACTTTCTCCAGTGGCAGTGGTATTTGCCAAATGTCCTGTGAGGAGCAGCTCTACCCCTGAGAGATGAATTAGTTAATGCATGCGGGTGGCAGTTTCTGAATTTGTCGTTTTTTCCCTTGGGCAGCTCACTCAATAAATGAGAGGCAGTTTTCCAAAAGGGAGAGGTGGTGAGGAGTGAGGGGGTGAATGCTGGAGCAGGAGCCTGACATGAACCCATTGTGGGACACCTGTGTATCTTGTCTAAATCCTCAGAGCTATGGCAGTCACATATACATATGTTTTTTTTAATCTAGTGAGAAAAATACAGATGTGATGTAGAAGGCAGGAGCTGCTAGTAATTGATCAGCCAAATCAAATGCAGTTGGAGCCTGAAGCTTTCATGGAAAACATCAGTCACCGATGAGCCCCCCAAGTGACACCTGTCCTGCACTGCAGCAGGGATCTCAATGGGCAGCTATAGATTTCTNTTTTTTTTTAATCTAGTGAGAAAAATACAGATGTGATGTAGAAGGCAGGAGCTGCTAGTAATTGATCAGCCAAATCAAATGCAGTTGGAGCCTGAAGCTTTCATGGAAAACATCAGTCACCGATGAGCCCCCCAAGTGACACCTGTCCTGCACTGCAGCAGGGATCTCAATGGGCAGCTATAGATTTCTTTTCCCTTTTCATCATGTCCCTGCAGCCTGGTTCTCTCTCTCTAGTTCTAAAGTGACTTGCCCTGACGTTTTTGCCTCTGCAAAGGTTACTTTCCAAGTGCATGCAGATAACATTGCAGATTCTTTTTGCAAAGGTCTTTGGATGAGCTTTCAGCAGTGCCTCTGTTCCAATTCTGGTTGCATAAAATGACCCTGACTTAGGGAGAAGTTTTCATATTGGTCTCAGCATCTTGAATTTGATTATAGTTGTGGATTTCTTTGTCTTTACTTTTTCAGAGAAATTTGTGAACACTTCACCAGACGCCCACGCAGCCTTGATACCAATCATGCAGGGTGAGCTGTAGGAAAATCGATGCATCACTCGTCTTGGCAGTTCCAAAAAGGAGATAGTTACTGAAGTTAGAAATATATTAGCTGTGGGTGTACGTCTCTTTCTTGGTGCTGCAGACTTCTAGTGAAACAATGTGTTTGCCTCAGGGTACAGTTGCTTTGTTATAGATCCAGGTCTAAAGAAGTGCCCTATGCTTGAACTACCCTCTGATACCCGTCTACCCATCACTGCTCAAGATTTGACCCTGGTTTTGAGGAGTGTTCAGGTGTTTTTTCTTCAATTCACCTCTGCCCATTTCTTGACTGTTAGGAATGGAGACATACACAAAGGTCAATGTTCTAGCCTGACAATAAATTATGTTGATTAGACTTGGAAGGATGGGAAGGTAATGGGTCAAAAGTAGGGGAAAATGGCCTAGGATTAGCTTGGCTGAGGTTAAATCAGCACAGCGATGAAATTGTTACAGCTTCTGCCTGGTAACCACCAAGGGTCAGTGTATAAGGTGAAACTTTGCTGGTGTCTAGTAGGCTCTGCTCATCTCCCTCACGGTCCTCCCTCTCTCAGTTCAGAGCTGCTGACTTCAGACAGCCTGAAGTCCCTGCTGCAGGTAAAGCAGTCTCTGTCTTGTTTTATTCTGTATTTTCGGTGTTGATATATGACTTTTTAATGTTTTTTCCTTGTACTTCGATCCTTTCCTCTGGAAAGAAGTTAGTTCCCTGTAAGTGGGCAGAGTTGACACTGTTTTCAGAAGATATTTGAAAAAAAATAAAATTTCTCCTCTTGTGGTGCTATCAAAAGCAAAGCCCCAAACCTGAATGCTGAAAGTGAGGCAACAAGCATGCCAGGCAGAAATAAGAGTTAAATAAGCTTTAAGCTTAAAACTCATTGTATCAACAGTTTGGATTCAGTTCTTGTTTGAGTCTAAGGTTTAACTGTGGGGTTTTGGGGTTTTTTTTTAGATTGGCATTTACCCAGAGCAGTGCATTCCAAACTGCTCAAAATATTCTTTTTGCTTCTATGTAATTCACCATCTCCCTGTCCATCTTTTAGTTTTGATTTTTCTATATGGATATCAAATCAGTCAGGCAGAAACTGTTCCTCTTTGTGCAGCCCCTACAACGGGGTCCTGCCTGTGACGGCATCGTGTGCTCTGCACTAATGCTCTCTGGCCTGTCCTTGCCCTACAGTACAGCAGCTGTGTCCTCAGCCCTCGGTAAAATGCAAAAAAGCAGCAGCTTTTGACAGCACCAGCAAAGCAGGATGTGAGCAGGACAGCTTGAAAGGACTGGATGTATGGTGTGAGGGTGCAGGCATGTTTTATCTGGAAGTATCCTTCATCTCTGCCTAGTTCAGAGGGTCGCACGTTACGTACCCAAGCGTGTTTGTCTCTTCTTCGCTGCCCTTTCATTGCTATCAAGGACTGGCAGCGGTACCTGCCGTGTTGCTCTCCCTGTGAAATGTCAACGAAAGCAATTCAACTCTTACACTGATTTGCTCCAGCTAAAAAATGTCAGGAAAGCATTCCTTGCCATCAAAGCTTGCCTTTGTAAGAGGAGCTGGCTGGTGAGTGGAGAAGTCAAAGATTACTGATATGGAACGATCAATTGAAGAACCGTAATTCAATCAAATGGTTCTGCTGGTATCATAAACCATGAGAGCAGAGCTCAGTCCATTTAGAGATCATCAGAGCCCTGTGACTGAGTTAATACAGACCTGGCGATCGATGAAGCGCTCTCAATCCCTTACCTCCCTTTAACTTTCCCTCTTGCTCTCTACTTTTCCATCTCTCCTGTTTGTCCTCTGCTCCACCACCCTCATGTACTATGTGCTTTTCCTTTCCTTCCTCTTCTACCAGCTGCCTCCTGCTCCCTGATCCTCTTCTGTCCTCACTCCTGCATGCCCAGCCTGATGTATACGTGATGGATGTATAACAAGGATGGCAGATGCTTTGTTGTTAAATGAAGGGGCTCTTTAGTATGTCGGCTCTTGCAGAGTCTATTTTCATTTTGGGACATCAAGAGTTCGGGGTGGGGGAGGTCTCAGGAATACAGATTAGGTTTTTTTCTTTTGAGAAGGTTATGGTCTCTGTGTGTGTCTTTCTCTGTGTTATTGCGTTAGAACTATAAAGGGAATATCTGTCCAGGTGATGGGCTCGTAAATGCTATTAATGCCACTTAGATCTTCATGTATTTTTCATGAGGTGAGCACATGGCTGTAGATAGCAGGTCCATGCAATGTATGCAGTGGCATAAAAATTTTAATTTACTGGTGGGCAGCACGTCTTACGACTGGCAAGGAGTGTTTGGCCTTTTTCTTTAATTTTATTCCTAATCAGAACTTTTATTACTTGACATTTTGGGCTGGCTTGCTGCACCTGCTCTATAACATGCCCGTGCTGGTAGTACATGTGGTCACTCAGTGAAATGCCTGTGTGCATCCCGCTGTGCTGAGCCGCTTCCCTGGGGAATCACTGGGCACACGTTGGCATGGAGCGACAGCGTGAAGTGGGTGTGGAAACTTGGTGTCACTGTAAGAGGGGACAAGCTGATCAGCATAAGGGATTTTGATGCTGTTACCTACTCCTGTGAGTGAGAATGGTGTGGAGAATTTTTTTGTGGCTGTGATTTGGCATTCAGTTCAGGCCAGGGCTGCAGGACCCAGGGTCTGTTGGCTGCAGCAAAGAGGGAAATGACCAGGTTCAGTGAAAACTTAGCTGAAGCAGAAGACTTCTTTTCATAGCTTAGATCCCTATTAAGTGTGGGTTTGGGGTGCAGAGTCATCTTGATGTACCTTTGGCGTTTGGCCTAGTGGGTGGGTTGGTTGTGTTTTGCTGTTTTCTCTTTTGCCTCTTCCCTTTTCCCAACACGTGTCAGGAAAGCCCAGCTCTCCCCTTATCTGTGGGTGGTAAGTATTTATCAGCCTGGCTCACCAGATCAGAACAATCAGCAATTGACCGTATGTTGAAAACAGACACGCTCATTAATTTTAGGAGCCAACGTTCACTAACCAAAATGGTTCATAAACTACCCCAGGGGAGCAGGAGGAGACTGGAATTTCAAGCTGTGGTGCCACAGCAGCTGAGAGGCTACCAGCCCCTTCCTTACCTCAGCCCTTTGGTGGTTACTGGGAAGCTGGGCAACTCAGGTGTAGCAAACACAGGCCCCTTTTCTGTGTCCTTTCCCTTGTGCTCGGTGCCACCTGAAAGAGGTAGGCTGTGTTTTCTTTGCCAGCAGGGAAGCACAGCTCCATTGCCTCCTAGAAGCTGAGTTGCTCCCCTTGGGATATAGGGAGAAAGCATCCTCTAGGTCCTTGGCAAATTAAACCACGGTCCAGTTAGATCCACAGTGCAGTCCCCTGGGCAACAAACTACAGCTGCTGCTGAAGTAGGAATATCAAGCCACAGCCACCTCGGCTTGTTTAAGCTATTCTGGTAGCTTTGAGTTAGAGATCTCTTTGGTGTTCCTAACACTGAAGACTTCTCCCACCCCCACACACTTCAGAACTTCTGTTCTCTTTCAAGTTTTCTTTTTTTGTTCTTTTGTTAAAATCATTTCTCTTCCTTCAAGCCTTTCAAAGCACTTCTGAGGCTTCTCAGTCACGCAAAGAAGGCTTTATGGGTTGAATTCCTAGTTGTATTCCTAGCTATTTCATGTTTCACATAATATAGGCAAGATTTTTCGTGGTGACTACTGATTATGGGCCATTCTGTGAGGCTGCTTGCCCACCCTGCGACCCCTTAAAAAAACCCCTTAATTATCAGAAGGTGATGAGCCCATTTCAAGGAAGACTTTGAAAAGTGAACACATGGGGGTGGGGAGAGGAGACAGAATCACAAATGACCTGGTCATCTATAAAAATCCTGTACCTTTTTAAAGGTAGCAGGCTCACTTCTAATCACTAGGATAGAATAAGTGTTATGCTGTGGCTTGAGGTGTGTGTTTTGATGTGCAAGGTAGGCTTGAACATCTGTATGGCAAGCTTGGTGAGGAAATGGGGAGTGCATTGTCATCATCTGGTAGGTGTGAGTGCATTCATGTGCAGAAAAAGGGCACTAGCACATGGTATCCATGCATTTTTTTTATTAAAATAGTCATTAGGAGGTGACCAAGCAATTAGCAGTAGGTGAAATTGTGTTTGGAATAGTCATAGTGTACTCTATCCATACTACAGGAGAGCAGCTCTGTGTCTGAGACCAGTGAAATAATCTACCTTCTCCTCTATTGCCCATCAACTAAGGGCATACATATCTTCTGAAATACTCAGAATAGGCATCTGAGTAGTATCTAATGAAATCAAGTGTCTGTGTGGGAGTGGAGAGCTGTCAGCATTTATAGCAACAAAAGGAATTAGTCATCAGAGGGTTCTGTCATGAACTTCTGTTTGTCTGTCTCCTATCCCAGAAAGAGAAAACAGGTTTCTGTTAGTGCTTTTCCTTGGATATCTTTCCAGTAGAAGTAATTCCTACTGAAATAACTTTTCCTCTGCTTTTCAGAAGTGAATAAGAATGGTGGGGGGGGAATACTACTAATTCTGGTGCAAAGAGTGCATAAAGCTACAGGTTATCCAGAACTTTGTGTTAGAGGCTTATCTAATACAAGACCCTTGAAAAATTGAAGATTTCAGTACAAATTCCATCTCCTCTCATGAAACCACCCTATTTTTGAAAATGGCTTGAAAACATTAGGATAAGAGTGGGAAACAAAAAAAAATGAGGGCTTCCAAAGTTGGTTGAGGAAATTTGCAGGTCAGTGGATTTGGAAGTGGAGGAAGAGAAAGTACATCCAACTTTTAAATTCTGTGCAATCAGTGTCTGTCCTGTTCAAGCCTTTTTTCCTTTGGTGTTGTGCACTTAACTATGTGGTCAGCAGTGATTGCATGCATGGGCTGATGGGTAAACAATGTATAGATAATGGAGGGGTGAGAAAACATGAAACCTTTGGAAGCATCCTGTCTTTATTTAAATTTGACCATATTTGAGCCTGCTGTTGCTCACTAAACTTCAAAGGTAGTCTGCAGTGTTCAGTCACACTCACATACTCGTTATGGGGAAAATTCCAAACTACTATTAGAAGCCTGGCAAATTTAGCTTCCTGTTCATGTTCCTGAATTGCTGATAAGCAGATCATCATCGTTTCTTGCCCTCCCTCAATTTATTGGCTATTTGAGATACTCAAAGAATTTCTGTGAGTAATTTTGGTCTCGCTAATTTGTGAACAATTTGTTTGATAGTCACAGTTTGAGTGATGTATATAAGATCTGGCTGGACACAATAAGCCATGTGCTCTTCTTCCTGATTCCTAATTGGATAATTAGAGTGCAGTCATGGGCATGACAAGAGATTTCCAGAAATTGTAAAGAATATTCAATGTTCATCACTATTTACAGCTGCAGCAATTTCTTTTATGGCAGCAGGCTTGCTTCTGAGGATATCACTAAGTGAAAAGAAGATGCAGCAGTGTTGAGAACAAGTGTCACACTTGGGGGGGTCAAAAGATAGTCTTGAGGAGGATGTTTTCTTACCCTTCTTTCCAATCTTAGCAGAGACAAGTGGAGAGGAGTAACTTTTTTCTGTCTAAAGAACAGGAGGAGCTCTATTTCATTATCTGTCCTGGCTTGCAGTGACTCTGATATCTTGTTGAGTTCTGCACATTGCATTAGCCCTCCTTTGTTCTTCCAGACTTCACAGTTACTGAGATGAGCTGGTAGGCAGGGTTGGGTGGAAGGTGGGCCTTGGCCAAGCTGGAGGGGCTCTGATTCTGGTACATGGAATTGTGAAGAACTGGGCCAGGCCTGGGCAGTCGGCTGGGTGAGTGATGCTGGTGTATTTTTCACACCTGCTGTCCAAGCTGTTGGCATCTGCTTTGGCAAAGGTGTGGGCTTGCAGCCTGGATATGTTTTGCTTAGCTGACCCAGGCAGAGGCCATTGTCCACGTGGCCAGTTGGTATGAAGGGGTTCTTGGTGTCTTGGAAACGGGGATGAAGATCTGCAGAGCCGTGGGTTTTACCAGTGCAGCCTCCTGCCTTGGTGGGTCAGTGCAGACAGTGTAACCCCTCTGCCAGTGGTCTGGCCTCACCTGGCTCCATGTTTGTGAAGCTCTGTTAATGCTGGAATCACTTGGGTTCATTATTTGGTCATCTTTGAGTGGGAACTTTGAATGGGAAGTTTTTACAAGGGATATTATGGCTCAAGATGCAGTTTGCCTTTGAAGATGAGACCTCAGGGACTACCTAAGTCATCTTCCATAGCAAAGACATCTGCCCCACTAGGATGAAAGTTAACTTTGTCCTTGGAAGCATCTGTGGCCTCATGCAGACAGTGACTGCATTTGTCTGTTTTGACCCCTCGTGGTTTAGCTGCGTGGTACCATGGGGAGTGGGGAGGATTGTTGGCTGGAACCAAAAATGGCATTGTAAATAAGAGGACACCCCTAATTTATGTGGTGGTACTAATACCCCTAATTTATATGGCATAATTGGGTACATTCATCTATTGTGCTTTTCCTTTGCTGCCCCTCACCCTTCTCTACAGCCTCTGCATATTGCTCAGACTGTCACTGAGCTCTCCTCAGGGACACCAGGGCTCTGAGTGGCCAGTTGATACTGGCTGCAGCTATCGGTGTATGGACAGTTCAAACTGTTTTCTGCTGTGTTACCTTCCATTTGTCCTAAGGGGATTGATCTGCTGTGCTGTGGGTGCACCCAGCTGGATTAGAGACCTCAGAGGAGTCCTCTTGCTCTGCAAGTCAAAGCTAGATGTGTCTTGGTAGTTCTGAAGCTTTTCCCACTTTTTTGCTTTATTTTTACAAATCATCAGTACATACAGGAGAAAAAAAAGTCAGAGTTATCATGCACTGCACTTCAAGTATAATGCAAATGTTTGGTGTTTACTCTCTCTTGCTGATTTCTGATTAAGTGGTAGCACCTTGTGCATCTGAAAGACTCTTAGGTTTTGCTCTGATTGCCGTTTTAAGAATGTGAACTGGATGATACTGTGGTCACTAGTATGCATTAGCTTGCCAATAATTACCTTTATTTTAACTTGTCTGAATTAATGGAAAAACAATTTTCAGTTCTCTTACACCCTGAGCTGTCGGTTTCAAGAAGCACTGAAGTTAAAAGAAACAATTTTAGTTCTCCTCTTGCTGTGGCTGGCCAGCTAGCTGTTATGTTACACTTCTTTTCCTCCCTGATTTCCTTTATCATTGTGGAATGGGCACCTAGCTTTCTGAGCAGAAAGCTTGGATTACAGCTTCAAAATATGTTTATAGCTTAGCATTTTTGTCAATAGAGATGCTAAGCTAAAACTGCCTGCAGTGATGTCGTGTCACTCTGTACACTGGGAGTTGAGTCCAGTGCTGCTCCAGTCTCTCTGCATTCACAGAATCACAGGGTGTTAGGAGTTGGAAGGGCCCTGTGCCCGACCCCCTCAAGGAGCTGTATGTCCCTCTGGAACTGAGGGGCCCAGGACTGGACACAATACTCCAGGTGAGGTCTCACCAGGGCAGAGTAGAGGGGGACAAGGAACTCCCTTGATCTACTAGTCACCCCCCTTCTAATATACCCAAGGATGCCATTGGCCTTCTTGGTCATGAGGACACATTGCTGGCTCATGGTCATCCTGCTGTCCACCATGACCCCCAGGTCCCTCTCACCTGCACTGCTCTCCAACAGGCCAGTCCCCAACCTATACTGGTACCTGGGGTTGTTCCTCCCCAGATGCAAGACCCTACACTTGCTCCTGGTAAATCTCATTCAATTTCTCCCTACCCAGCTCTCCAGCCTGTCTAAATCCTGTTGAATGGCAGCACAACCTTCTGGGGTGTCACCACCCCTCCCAGCTTTGTGTCGTCATCAGCAAACTTGCTGACTGTGCACTCTGTTCCCTCATCCAGGTCACCAATGAATACACTGAACAGTACTGGTCCCAGTACTGACCCCTGAGGGACTCCACTAGTCACAGGCCTCCAGCCAGACTCGGCCCCATTAATGACAACTCGCTGGGTTCTTCCCTTCAACCAGCTCTCAATCCACCTCACTACTCTGCCCTCCAGGCCACACTGCCTCAGTTTGCCCACCAGGATGCTGTGGGGGACAGTGTCAAATGCCTGACTGAGGTCAAGGAAAACCACATTCACTGCCCAACCATCAACCATCCACCTGGTTATAGCCTCGTAAAAAGGCTGTTAGGTCAGTCAAACATGACCTCCCCTCGATAAAACCATGCTGACTACTCCTAACTGCCCTCTTATCCTTGATGTGTCTGGACACATCACCAAGGCCAAGTCATTCCATCACCTTTCCTGGGATGGAAGTCTGGGATGACAGGTCTGTAGTTAGCAGGTTGCTCCTTCTTGACTCTTTGGAAGGCTGGAGTGACATTTGCCTTCCTCCAGTCCTCAGGCACCTCTCCTATTTTTCAGGACTTTCCAGGAAAGATGATGGACAATGGCATAGCAATGACTCCTGCCAGCTCTCTCAGCACCCTTGGGTGCATCCCCTCAGGACCCATGGATTTATGGATGTCCAAACAGCTTAATTGATCCCTGTACCAGTCTTCATCAAGCAAGACAGACTCCTCATTTATCCTGGCTTCCTATGGGACTTCTGTTTTCAGTGAGACCCCTGGCCTAGCTTTCCTTGCAGCCACTTCATCATCAGACCAGTCACTTTCCTGTAGGGCCTCATAGCCATTTCTCAGTGAAACCTGGGCAGGTGAGGCAGGCAGGGCAGGCACTTGTCTTCTGCCCTTGCCATGAACCTGTGTCCACTCA
>VXBZ01008746.1:0-10218 GCA_013399135.1 Heliornis fulica | reverse complement strand
CCTGACTCCACTGACTGTTCTCTGCCTCAGCCTTCCTAAGGCTCCCTGCCTGGCCTTCAACAGTGAGGGCCTCTGTTCTATTGTTAAGAGACACTTCAGAAGAAGCCATGGGCAAGGAGGTGGATTTCTTCCTGCCCCATTTATGCACTGGCTTCCTTCCCCTGTTCCCCTTTAAGTTCTTAATGCAGATGGGGGAGTGATCNTCAAGGTACACGGTCCCCTTTATCTTGGATACTACCTGGTGGGTGCTCTCTGCATTTCTTCTGCGGGGGGGCAGAGCCTGACTCCACTGACTGTTCTCTGCCTCAGCCTTCCTAAGGCTCCCTGCCTGGCCTTCAACAGTGAGGGCCTCTGTTCTATTGTTAAGAGACACTTCAGAAGAAGCCATGGGCAAGGAGGTGGATTTCTTCCTGCCCCATTTATGCACTGGCTTCCTTCCCCTGTTCCCCTTTAAGTTCTTAATGCAGATGGGGGAGTGATCCTGACTCCCTGATGCTCCTCAGCTTGTCTAGTTCCTCTGTCAGTTCTACCACCAGGCTGAGCCGATAGTCCATCTGCTCACATCTCACACAGCTGTTGTCCCTGCTGCCCACAGTTTCTAGAGGAGGCTGGTGGCACTCCCTGCAGCCAGAGGCCTGGACTGCAGGTGTCTGGCTGGGAGCTCAGGTTGTGTTGACATAACCAGGCTGAGCAGATAGTCCATTTGCTCACATCTCACACAGCTCTTGTCCCTGCTGCCCACAGTTTCTAGAGGAGGCTGGTGGCACTCCCTGCAGCCAGAGGCCTGGACTGCAGGTGTCTGGCTGGGAGCTCAGGTTGTGTTGACATACTCTTAGTAGCTGCAGAGGACACTGCCTGTTGCTGTGTGGAAACGATGGCTGGGCTCCCTTGGACTCAACAGGTCTTCTGAGGTGTGTGAGAGGCTGCGCTCTGCCTGCAGAAACCACCTCCCACACCCTGTTTGCTGCACTCCCAAGGGCCCTTGTACCCAGAGAGGTGTGTCCTGTCCCCCTTCACTGTTTCCAAGGAGTCACCACAGTGTGGGAGCCGTGCTCCGAGGGTGGAAGCTGGGTCTCTCCTCCTCTCTAATTTGCCCTCCATGAGCTTTTTTGCCCTTGCAGATCTAGTCAGGATTTGCCACTTCCAGTAAAGGATCCCCAACACAATTGTCCACTCCAGAGCCCTTCGCCTCAGCGACTGCTCTAGAGGACCAGTGTCTTTACTGCCATAACTCTACTGAAGTCACTGGAGTTATGCTAGAAGAAAACTTGGCTCCAGTCTATCCTCCTTGAATACTTTATAGCCAGGCGAGGCAATATCCCATTGATTTCCCTTTTTGACATTTTTCTGTGTTTTGCCATCAGAAATGCCTTTAGAGTTATGATCCCATTCTGTTGCTAGGGATTCTGTGCTGCTTCTCAATTTGGTACAATAGCTAGCCTCCCATACATCTTGCTTTTGGCACCATGCCTTCTACTCCCTTAACAAAAGGAAACTTAGGAAAACATCTCCTGTGTGTGTCCACTCCTGTTTGTTTTGCCTCGTTCACTGTTTGAACACCTTGGCTGATTTTAATCAATCAGAAGTGTCCAAATTAGGTGATTAAAAGGCTTTGCCCTGTTCCATGGAAATAGGTAGCTGTTTGAACTGGTGCCAGAGAGGAGCTGCAGAGTGAGCTCTGCTGTTTTGGGTGCACAATTCTCACAGGAGAAATCCCCACCCTGGTGAAAGGTTAAATCAGTGTTTTTACCATGGACCAAACAGACCTTTAAGAAGTTGGGCTTGATCCAGCCCATGGTTTAAAGTTCTGTACATGGTCCTGTTTCCTGTGCTGGAAATCACATCCATGCAGCTTACTATCTTCTTTCTGCTGCCAAGATGTAATTTCTGTCACGCCCTGCATGGGACAAAGGATGCTCTCTTCATTCACACTTCATGGATTTCTTTGCCATCAATGTCCATAGCTATGATCTCACACTCATCTCCTCACACTAGACATCTCCCAAATAGGTCCCAGTAAGGTCCCAAAACCCTGGTGTGTGCTTGGAGTGGGTGTCAGCACTGCTTTGGTGAAGGTGGAATTGCACCCTTTTGGTGTGGACACCACCCTTCTGCAGAACTGGTCATTGTTTTCCTTGTACCTGTTATGGGTTTTTTTTTGTCTTATCTGCACATTGCTCCTTCCAGAATGATCCTGCTTCAGCTGTACAATGAGGGTTATCTGCAACATTACAATCTCAGGCACTCTTCCCAAGACTCATATTAGTCTGTTTTCTACTGTCTTGTCATGTAATGAGGCAACTAAATTCAAACCTGCAAGCTTCAGCACTTGCTAGTGAGTTGCCAAAGTGTTGTATAAAAATTAACAGCCCTGACATTAGGAATTCAAAGAACCAGATGGTTTTCGTGTTTACCATAAATACAGCTTCCCATATTTCTGAAGATCAAAGATTCTGACACCCCTTTTTCCTTTTATCTGTGTGAAGAGGGGAAATTAGCTAAATCTCACTGTTGGAAACCAAATCCCAGCTAAAGGATTTATCATGTCTCCCGTCTCCCCCATATTTTTTTATTCCTTACCACGTGCAGTTTCGGAGGGTCTGGCTCTGAGGTGTTGAGCCATCATCTCAATAACAACCCCATAAGCTGTGTCTATAAATAATTCTGTCTCTCTACTAGTTCATCTGATCAGGCTTTGGCAAGAAATGTGAGATGTCTTAGTTTGCTCTGCCAGGTGGCCCTGAAAGGAAATTTCTGGATCTAAGTGATGTTTGGTTCTACTCAACACTAGGGCAGCTGCAAAGGACTAATCTCTGACCCTAATTTTCGGATAGTGCTGATGGGGGGGGGTAGGGGATTGGAAGATGAGCAAAACAGGGAGCTCAAAAAGTGACAGCAGATCAAGAGAGGACCAGATAGGATGATGTGCCTAAGGAAAGAGAGAGGGGAAGAGGTAAAAAGCATGAGGAGGGAACAAGGATAAATGAAAGCAAGCAGGGAGGGAGGAGGTAGTGAGGAGAGCCCAGTTTTCATCTGTTTTCAGCACTGCAGCAAGTCAGAGGAGGCTTGGGTTAATGGAGTGTCTGGGTGAAAGCTTGGTCTGCTCAACAAATGGAAGAGAAAAATAAGAGACACCATCAAAGGGAACAAGAGGAGGCAAAGAGAGGAAAGTGAGAGGCTGTAATTCATGGACAGGGAGGCAAGAGAAGATGAAGTTCTAGGAGGACTGCAATAAAGGGATGTTGGAGTGATGAGAGGGAGAAGGGCAGGCCATGAATAAAATGATGGAAAATACAAAGAGGGGCAAAAGTGCTTATGACATCTTAGAACAGCTTGGAAAAGGTCATTCATGCCCTCTGGGCTCCCAGCCACACAAGAGCCAGGGAAGACTGTCATGGTAGATAAACAAGGGATGGTACAACTGAACACAATTTATAACTTGCTTGTCATCTGGCATGGGAATGGAAATGAATATCCCATCCCTGTAAGGGTTGTCAGGTCACTGGGGAGACTGGCCTCTGGATCTCTCTTGGCTGTCAAGTGTGAGGAAAGGTGCCAAATACTTGCACACACGTTTCTCTCCAGCTGAGTGCTACTGTAAGGATTTGTGAAGGAAGAGAACAAATCTACTTAAGAATTACAGACCTTGTTGCATTGGAACCCAGGCTGTTGGTTGTGTCCACTGACCCATGAGAAGTGATAGAGAACAGAATGTTCTTGTAATTCTGCATTTGGGTGATGCTGTCTGTGGCTCAGATAATTTATTACTTTGCCTCTTTAAGGGCAAATGACTTGGGTCCTGTCTAAATTTGTTTGAACTTAAGAGCACTATAAACATTGATAGCTGTTTTTAAGACAAAGAATTAGTTTTTGAGCCCTTCTAATGCCAGATCCTTCATCTGGTTCTTTAAAACTTCGTAGATGGCTCCTTGGAGGAAGGCATATTAACTACTGATCTTCCTGTTAGGAACAGGAGACCTTGAGAGGTACTGTGCTACTCTTTGTGATGCCACACTGCTGCTATCTACATAGAGCTAGAAATCTCCAGAGCTAAAGTAGGGGATGGAGAGGATGCCAAACCTTTGTTGACAGTTGTCACAACGTTCTTGAAGCCAGACCAATGGAGGGCTTGTGGCAGGTCGAGAAGGCACCTCCAGGGCAAGGGTTGGCTTTACTGAATAAGAAAGGGTGTAATGTAGCATTTCCACAATCCATGCTTCCTCTTGCATCATGCTCTTTCCCCTCACAATTGTCATTCAGCTTCATTAGGCTTAGATTACTGGGGAATGGCACAGGGGTCTGGAGTGGGCATGGAGTTTCAGAAATACAGTGAAACTTTAAATGCAGCATGAAGATGGGATTTGTGCATTTGGCAAACTGGGACAAACTCCCTCATCCTTCCCCTGGTATCATCAGGAGTGCAGCTTTCATCGCTTCCCCTTTTGGTGGAGTAGAGAAGGAGATGTTTTGAGATGGAAATGGCTTCAGAAGTTGCTAGATATCACAGAGCTATTCCTGTTATTGAATGTCTGTCTGCTCCTGGGCTGCTGGCAATCCTTTTGCTCTCACAGCAAGCCCTTCATGCTGATTAGCCATATGGACAGTCTGAATTTGAAAAACAGCTGAGTGAAGATGTTTGGAGGAAAAAAAAATAATAAATTTTGCTTCTCAGTATTGTTGGGGCTCTCTTGTTAGTCTGTGGCTACCTGTAGCTCAGACTCTCGACTCCAGAAACTCCATCTCCAGTGGAGGCCAAGAACAGCCTGTGGCTCTTGGGGATGTGCAGCAGCCCTCCAGAGAGGGGAGGGAGCTCTTGCTGAGACACTGCTTTGCAAAGCAAACACTGGAATGCAGTTCAGCTTTGGCAGAGAAAACATTTCTGAACGTTTCTCAGCCTGAGAGGATAATATTGCAGGAACTACAGCGGTAACAGAGCACTTTGCCATGTTTGTAGGCCTAATGACTATCCAGCTGAGAGATGAGGATTTAGCTTTTGCTGCTGTCCCTTATTTCTGGGGAAGATTTGGGGGAGATGGGTAACTGAGCCCTGAGGGTCTGATCAGCCAACTCCAGGGTGAGGGAACTTCTACAGTACACGTGTACTCGAGAGACTCGTGTGTCTCTCGCATCCCTGCCTGCATCAAGCATATAAATTATCTTTGCTGCTGTAATAATGACTTCTCAATCTGAAAATCCACGTGCCCTCCCTATAGAAGGGGAGAGCATTGCCTGTCTGGGAGGGTTACCATCACTTCTCACTGATGCCCAAGGGATTGTGCAAGTGATTTCTGCCTAGTCCCTTGTCCTGAGTAGGCTCTGTGGGAAATAGCAGGCTCCCAAGTCCACGTGCTGCTTCTTATTTCTAGAAGTATGTACTTTTTCAGTTCACTGTCTTAATGCCTGGCATGTTATGATGACTCTCATTGCATCAGTAAGCTCCCTGCCCTACTGCAATCTCCTGCATGTGGTTTGGGGATTTGAGCTGGCCTTTTCCTTACCAACATGGCAGGAGGAGCAGGGAAAAGAGTTATTTAATCTGAATCTATAGGGGTAAGGGTTTTTTTACCAACCTCAGGGAGGGGATGTAGGGGGAAGCCATCTCTTCTTCAGTAACTTATGATCAGACTGTGTAGGACTTTTTGGGAATTTTTGTGTGCTAATGTTCACCTGCTCCTGCTTTCTCTACCAGATGGGCCTGAGCTATGAATGTTTGGTCCTGGTTTGATGCTTAAAGTGTCCTGAGGGACTGAGGTGCCCGTTTTCCCTTATTCATGGTTGGGAAATAAAGGTACAGACTAGTGGCATGACTGTACTTTGGGGGTGTGTGATGGGGGGGGAACCTTTCAGATTTGGGAGTCAACTCTTAAAGAGCAAAGCTTCTTGTCCTGTCAACCACAGCACCTGGCCCATTATTTCCTGCTGGTTGCTGCCTACTGTATTTTGACTGTTTCCTCCATGAAGTTATAACAATGTGCCGATAACAGGCACGTGGTAGGTGATCGGTTTCCTGCTGCCGCCAGTCAGTGATGTCTTGTTCCTTAAAGCAGGAAGGTTATAACAGCACAGTCCCCATTAAAGCTGTAAGAACTTGCAAAGCTCCAACCTACACTTGCCAGCCTCGAATGAGCAGTCGACAGTTATTTAACCTTTAGTGACAGGTGACATACTTCATAGAGAAACGATGCTTTGTTGGGTAATGGTTTATTTATTTCTTGAACAGCAAGCTGTAAATTCACCCATTTATGGAAGCCACATTTCTTGCCTATTGTTCGGTGTTGCTCAAAAGTGCTGTTCTGTTATCAGCTGGGATGTCAAATAGTAACAGCTCTGTCAATTTGATGTCATGTTGTCTGTGGAAGGAACTCAGGTGGTGTACGTGTGTGTTTGTGTTTTGAGGGAGTACGTGTGATCTAGAGAAGGGGGGTGGGAAGCCAAAGTAGATCTCACCTGGTCCTTCACTCCTACTTGACAAAACTGCATGAGAAGTCCTATCTACATTTTTGGGTGCTAGTATCTTTGTTTCATGAAGCCTGACATTCTCATACCTGTGGACTGTGAGAGAAGAGATGAGTGCCAGTGGAGCCTCTCTGACAATGAGTGGAGGCTGTTTTCCTTTGCTTAAGCCAGCCTGCAGGACAGGGGTGCAAAGGTTGTCTGCCTATGTGCTGGTACACTGAAATGGTCCCTCTTTGTGTTTTGGTTTTCTGTAGTTTTATTAATATGAAGGTATAATGTGTTTAAGGGTGTTTGCCCACTCAACCTCATGGATTCATTCTCATCTGAAGAGATCATGGGAGAAGCCAAGAGCAGATTTTTAAATTGGGTGATGCTATCTCTAGTTTTGAGGCTATTCCTAATTAAAAGAAAATTTCCAAACCCATAGGGATGATTTTGTGAATTTTCATCTCTTCTTTGCTTCTCTTAAATATTTGTCTCCTGTAATGCTTGTGTACTTCCTCCTTCTCTTTGCTATGATGTCTTAATGCTTTTATTCAGTACGTGGAGTTGTTGTATTTCATCAGTGCTCAAACAAGTCTTTAATTTTTCAGGCATATCTGGATGTGCAAATGACCATTTGCATGTGAAAAATGAGTGCACCCACAACTCTGCAGTTAAACCATAAATATCTGAAAATACAAGATTGGAGACTGCAGTATGCAATTTAGTACAGTGTCTTTGTGCCCTGTTCTGTTCAATTTATTGTGGGTGAAGCATGTATCTATACATAAAGCTTGAAGTTGTACACACATTTTCACTCTAAATGCTAAATTTCAAATGGAGCTGGATAAGATTTTTGGTTGCGTACCTCATTCAGCAAAAATGAATATTCTGTTTGACCCAAGTGATTTGTGAAATCTTTTAGCCTCAACCTCCCTCCTGCAAATGGAAGAATCAAAGCTTTCTGCTTCAGCCTTTTTCAGAAAAGAAATATTTTTACCTCAGAATATTTTGTCATTTTTATTGGCATCTCATTCTTTTAATTGTTGTGAGAAAATAAGGGAGGAACGAGGATGAAGTGACATTGATTAAAAGCATTTGCAGGTGTCAGTGTTGGAGCATCTTGGCAAGAAAATTCAGTGTTTCGGATAAACTGTAAATAAAAGATATTTCTCCTTGGAAAAAAAATCAATTAATGCTGAATAATTCATTCCCAGGCAGCACAACCTGTAGATAAAACAGGTTGCTTAGGTGCAAGAGCAACCAAATGGGATCCCTCTGCTCTATGAATGCAGCTTGGCTGGCTCCAGGCCTGGGCTGGTCCCAGGCATTTGTGCAGCTCTCTGTCTGAGCTCAGAGGCCTTCCTGGGGCAGGAGAATCTGGGCTACTGCATGTGTCAAGTATGGCAGTGGTAATGCTGTTAGCATTGCCTTCTCTCCAGGATCTAGCTCCCTGTTACCATGTTCAGTAGAGAATGAATTGCATTTGCAGATCTCTATTTTAAGGTTCTGGCAGTTTTTAGGAGAAAAACTGAGCATCTTTGCCTCTGAACAGGATTTGGGAGGGAAGCTGATAAATGCTCCGTCCTCCTACTCCTCCCATTCACATCTAAAACTGGGAATAAAGTGTCCATTTACAGCTATGAGGGAACTTGTCAGGTTTGCAAGTGGATTTAGTCATTTGACTAAGGTTCACAAGAATTGTAATTTACTTGGGACTTAAGCCACTGGGAACAGACATGCCTGTGAATCCTGGTGAGGTGTTGCCAATGTGAATGATAGTAGAACTATGACTCTTCTGGGCACTTGCTTACTGAAGCTGTGGTGAATCTTCTCCAAGCATCTGTGTTTTTGTTTTTTTTTCTTCAGCACTTTGGTAGACCTCAAATCCTTACATAAAGGCCTGTACTTGCAAGAAAGAAGTTGTGCTTTCCTGGCTTAATTGGATCTATCTCCACACTTAGGGTGGCTGAAAGAACTGGGTAGTGCTGCCAGTGTGAGAGGGCCTGGACCTGTTAATGAACACTGCATCTTTCTGGGCACATGGCATCCTCTACCTCCAAGTTCCTCTCAGCCTTCATCTGCCCTGAGAAGCTCAGAGGCTGTTTCCAGGCAGGGAGTCTTTATGTGTGGAGTGGCTGGCACAGCAGGGCCTGGGCTGTGCCTAATGGGTTATCGCAACATAAATAACAATATCCTGTTTTGCAGAGTAATTGTTTACTTCAGGCCCTGATCCTGTAAGGGAGCCACCAACCATGCACAGTAAGGACAGGGCTGAATCCTGTGGGCTTGCTGCCTGCCTTCCCCCAGTCCTACCACACTGTAATCACATTAATTCATTGCATCGTGTGGCCTTTAGGCTATTAACTCTGTGTGAGGTGTAGCTGCACTCATGCACTTAGTTTATAAATAATGAAGAGGTGAGAACAGAAGCAGGGAGGGATTCTGCCCAGTCAATTGCTGTGAATCAGGAGGTGGGTGAAACCCAGCCTTCTCTTTTCCCTTTGTCAGAAGAGCTTTTGACAAAAGTACAATTTGGGGTCAGTTGAGACAATCGCAAACAAGTTGAAATTGTGACAAGATCTTTGGGGGTGGGCATGGAGAAGAAGAGGGTAAGAACCAACTTCAAAGAAGTGGAAAGATGATCAAAGCAAAACTTTGGGGGGTTATTGGGGGAAAAAAGAAACAAAAAACAGAAGGGAATGAAAACTTTATTTTTGAAAAATTTAGAAATCTTAAACCAGAGCAGTCTGTTTCCACTGCAACACTTTTGTTGATCCAGGCTAATTAGTTTGGGGGCTTCATCTGATTCTTTTTGCTTTTGAACTTGGACTATTCTGCATGCCTTTTGGAGCAACCAAAAAAATCAATTATTTCTGTAGCTCTAAATTACACATTTATAAAAGACAAATGCTCTATGTGTCTGTCAATCTGTTGCTTATGAAGGATTCTTTTCCCTCTTTTTAAAGAGGCAATGAAATTCAACAGAAGACATGGATTAAAGTGCAAGTGAAATGAAATACACAGAAGTCAGGGAATACCAGAATTACAATACAGTCTTTAAATGCTCACAGGCTGTTTTTATTGCAGGATTTCTGCCTTGTTCAATGAAGGGCTTAGTGTATGATAAATAAGATGTAAGGCCACACAATGAGTGATGAAAGGAAAAAGAAATACTGAATAGCTGCTCATTTAGCAAGTCCCAGCCATCCTGTGGACTGAATGTGGTAGGGTTTAGGGGAAGGGAGGGAAAAAAAAGAAAAAGAAAAAACAAGTGTAAGAAAGCTCATGAAAATGTGTATGCACAGGAGACTGTGGTTATAAGAGTATGAGGGGAGGTGTTACATTGGTATTTTCTGACTGCGCTTCACTCTGCAAACCTGACTTCTTTTTAAAATTAAAATCATTCTGAAATTCCTTATATTGCAACTGATTAAAATGACTGTGAGCACTCTTGGGATTATCTGAATCAAGCTATTATGCAAAGCAAGGTCACAGTCTTGCCAGTTGCTCTGTGTGGGAATGCCGTGGAAGTCAGCAGAGGCTTTTACGTGGTCACAGGTACCTGCGTGCACAGAACAAATAGTCAGACTTGCTGTAGCCCGTGCTGTACATCACAGGCTGCCTTCAACACCGTTTGCCAAGCTTACAGCCTCTGCAAGAGCAGAACTAGGTTTCTCAATGCACTCTTTTGATAGTGTTATAGAGCAGTCATATAAAGCAAGATGACAAATCTGAGGGCTCCTCAGTGCAGTGTAACACCACTATTTCCCAGTAACT
>VXBZ01008738.1:0-18142 GCA_013399135.1 Heliornis fulica | reverse complement strand
TATGATTCTATGAATCTATGATGATGTAAGGTAGCACACGCACACACATGTGAGCAGCACGGNCCTGAGGTCCTGGTCCCGCTCTGGTTGCTGGCACTCGGCTCTCGTGCTGCTGCCCACAGGTCTGGCTTGGAGGTTGCTGCTGGTCTGTCACACGGGGTCAGAAGAGAGGGTGGGCCCACAGAGGTGGATGGAAGGAATGTAAGAGTAATTAACAGTATTAATTGTTCTTGTTATGTAAGAATATTTAGTAAGACATTCGGGCTGGCCGTGGTGATGTGGTGCAAAGCTCGGCCAGACAGGGGTCCTGACCAGCCAGTGGTTACCCAGCGCCAGCCAGCACCTTTCATCTCCTTTTACTTCTGTTTTTCCACACTGGTTCCTCACCAGTTCCTCCCTGTTCCTGCCTTGGATCCTTCTTCTAAACATCCCTAACAAGTCCTGTACGTTCCCACAGCCCCCTGAAAATGCCTCACAAGCAGTTGTACCACATCCCCTGATGTTTATCTGCTGCCACTCCTCATGACCCCATACCCCTGCAGGTGCTCACCCCCACCAGCCTGGGAGGTCCTTGCTCAAGCTAGGGTCCAAGCTGGAACATAGGAAGTTCCATCTGAATTATAAGGAAGAACCTTTTCACTGTGAGAATGATGGAACACTGGAACAGGCTGCTCAGAGAGGTTGTGGAGTCTCCTGTGAAGACATTCAAGACCAATCTGGACATGTTCCTGTGTGATCTAATCTAGGTGGTCCTGCTCGGGCAGGGGATTGGACTAGATGATCTTTCAAGGTCCCTTCTAACTCCTAACATTTGGTGATTCTGTGATTCCTTGGTGGGGTTCGTCCAAGGACCATTGGCTGACCCCTCTCCTTTGGTGTTCCCAGGGAGTTGGTAGAAGGTCCCTAGTGCAGGTGTGGTGCCTGGGGTCCTGCACCTGGCATTGTCCTCCTGCCCCTGGGGTGTCATCATGTTCCCACGGCTTTAATCACCACTGGGAGCCCTCCACAGGTTGCTCTTGCTTCATCAGCCCTTACTGTGGGGGCTCGTAGTTTAACTGGGACAACTGTCTCTGCTTAGATGATGGAGCCCCTGCTGTGCATGTCAGCAGTGTGGTATGTCCCTTCCTCTCCCAGCTGGCAGATCACCCACTACTCTGCCCAACCCAGCCCCTGGGACAGCAGGAAGCCCTGCAGAAGCTCTCCCTACCCAGGAGGAGGAGGAGAATAGCCATGCTTTCAGTGGTTACATCAGACTTATAGCTGCCTCTGAGAGCAGTTTTTTAGTGGGTTGACAGAAATAGTTTGTGACAAGAGAATCAAGTGCAAAGAACTAATTTCTGTATTGAAAACACCTCTCCTGTGTAGGGTCACTGAATGGCAAAATTCTGAAATATTCAACTTAATGCAACTGGCAGCAGCTACCAGAGTATTTGTCTTCGAGGAACTGCTGACATTTGCAGTGAAGCCACTATGAAACCCAGACAAAATAAGGCCTGGAGCAAACCTAGTATCAGGGGAAAATCACTGCAGAGTGCCTTGTACATATTCATAAACCACAAGTGATGCCCATAACATTTAGGCACTGTGTGGCAACCGTGTCCTAACAGAAATATTCAACACCCTTCACCAAAGAGTTGTCCCCTTTGGAAGCTAGGAGGTCAATTAGTTTAACCCAATGGAGGCCTCAGTGCAGAGACATTGGTAATGTGTCTTGAGTGTAAGTGAAATCACCAAGTGTTTCTGTGAATGAGGGAGCTGGCTCGCTTCCCTCGATGTCTATGTAGGTCTCTGCTTAGCTGGCAGACATCATGCTCCACTGCCTTTTACACTTGGCAGGAGCGAAGGACTCTTCCAAGGGGAAGCAGTCTTGCACAAATGCCAAAGACGAAGCTTAACATGGCTGCTCACTCAGCCTCTCCTCACATCAGCCCTGGGCGAGGGAAGAGCCCCCAGAGTGGCCAGTGCCTTGGGTCTTCCTCTAGACGATTCTCCAAAAGGCTGTGTGTGGATGAGGTTGTCCAGGGAGGTCACCAAGTCTATCTCTTTATGCATATGCAGGTCCTTTGGATCCCAGTTATGAGGAGATTAACCTTAAATATTGAGGGAAAATGTGTATCATCAGCTATGCTCCTAATGTAACAGATTATTGGGATAACGTGAAGATTGGGTGTCAGACTACAGCTTTTGCTGCTTTCTTAGGCATTTTGTGGGTTCTTTATAAAATCATTATTGTCATCTGTTCCAAAAGATTTTATTTAGCTGCCTGAGCCAGATACCTTTGGCTAAATTTCTCCAACCACCATGAATGACAACAAATTGCTGGAGTCTTGATACTCCTCCTTCTCCAGATATGAGCTATGTGGGCATGCAAGCTTGTGTCAGAAGGCTGTACCAGAGATCTCCTGAGGTGTCTTCCAACATTAATTATCCCACATCCTTGTGTTTTGGTGGATGAAGGTGAGAGGATGTCTGTAGATCCAGTTCATGTTGTCATGGAAATGTAGATGCTCAGGTCAGCCTGCAAAGCACATGAATCAGGTCTGTGTGGCTGGGTCATGGTAGCTTCACCATGAGGACACGTATGAGTGCATGTGTCTGTGTGGTTCCCAGAACCACTGACCACCTCCTGATCTTCCAAACTCTGTCACATCTAGCTGTGTGAAAGTGCTAAAGTC
This sequence comes from Heliornis fulica, assembly GCA_013399135.1. NCBI lineage: Eukaryota > Metazoa > Chordata > Aves > Gruiformes > Heliornithidae > Heliornis > Heliornis fulica. Next base: position 15,467 of record VXBZ01008738.1, on the reverse strand, counting down.
AGGATCTGTAGTTCTATTTCTTTTCAGGAGAGAACTTCTTACCACCATCCTCATGGACTTTGCCTCCACGAATAAGGTCAGTCAAAGGAGTGTGGGCACGCATGTGGATGCAGTCAGATAACAGCTCTATGCTACCAAGCAATTTGTCAAGGTCCCATCTGACATAGAGGTCACCACAGCCGTAATAACCTCAGGGCTGTCAGTAAGATTCACCACACTCTTTGTGCAGGAACACCATTGTCTGGGTCTCACACACGCAGCACCCCACTGTGTGCTGGGTGCTGTGAAACACCAGCACCTCCAGCCTGGCGCAGCAAACCAGGGCACTTAGAGGAAAGACTGGTGGTGTGAAACGTAGTGGAGGAGGCAAAACAGTTTGCCAAATGTCACACAGCAATGCAGGAGCAGAGCTGGAAATGAGATGTTGACCATGAGGTCCTAGAGCCACATATGTCCCAAGAATGAGAAAGTATTCGGACCAGCAGGTATTAACAGAAGCCTGGTGATTTGGAGGCATGGATAGAGGGACACTGCCAGTTTGAAGGTCTTGCTTCAGCCCCAGGACCTATGATCTATTTTGACTGAACTTTACAAAGTAGATTAAGCAGAAAATAGATGGGAGATGTCTTCCTGCTTCCTGAATCAGGCTGTGCTGGAGAGATAAAGTTTGCAGGGATGAAGCAACAGCATTTATGAGACTGATGGAGAGAAATGGAAAAGCCCACAACCCTCCCTTCCCCCCAAATAAAAAAAAAACCAACAGTGAAAACATGACTTTCAGGCACATAAAACCTTTACCAGGGATAAAAAAAAAAAAAAAGAAGAAAAAACCCTTTAAATGCAGGTAGAGAATCAATTTCTCTAAATCACCTGAAAGGAAGGAATGATAGTTACTACTTTTGAGACAGAGGTGGGATGCTCATTAACAATGAGATCATGAATCCCTTTGGGACAGAAAGTCTGAGGGAGAGAGGTCATTTGTCAGTTGACTTCTTTTTTTGTGGTCAATGGCAGTGATCGAGGCATCCTTGCCACTGTTTCTTCCCTAGTCAATCATTTTTTTCATATATTGTTTAACCGTGAAGCTTTGCTGCTACAGGAAAGAATCACAGAATTGTAAGGGTTGGAAGGGACCTCCAGAGATCATCGAGTCCAATCCTGCCTGTGTGACTTGGTCACACAGGTAGGTGTCCAGACAGGTCTTGAATATCTCCAGAGAAGGAGACTCCACAACCACTCTGGGCATTCTGTTCCAGTGCTCTGTCACCCTCACCATGAAGTTCTTTCACATATCAGTGCAGAACCTCCTGTGGTCCAACTTGTGGCCATTGCCCCAGTCCTGTCCCCACAGGCCACTGAGGAGAGGTTGGCCATCTCCTTTTGTCTCCCACACTTCAGATATTGATAAACATTGATGAGATCCCCTCTCAGTCTTCTTTTCTTAAGGCTGAACAGCCCCAGCTCACTGAGCCTTTACTCATAGGGAACATGCTCCAGGGCCTTGATCATCTTTGTGGCCTCCGCTGGACTCTCTCCAGGAGATCCCTGTCTGTTTTGTTCTGTACCGGGGAGCCCAGAATTGGACACAGGACTCCAGGTGAGGCCTGACCAGGGCAGATTAGAGGGGGAGGATCACCTCCTTTGACCTGCTGGCTACACTCCTCTTAATGCCCCCCAGGATCCTACTGGCCTTCTTGGCCACCAGGGCACACTGCTGGCTCATGGCCAAACTGTCCTCCACCAAACTAAAAAAACAAAACATTTTGGAAAACATCACCTACTATTTGTCCCTAAAACTGAGGCCCCTTCTCCAAAGCAGCCAACCCTCCCACTGCCAGTTGAGGGAAGCAGTGTCTGGGGAAGATGTCCCCCACAGTGCTGGGGACCTAGGCAGGCCCTCACAGAGACCCCAGTATTCAGGCCACCTCGCTGGAGCCAGAGCAGAAGGCAAGGGCCTCCAGCTCTTGGCGTCACCTTCAGCCCAACACCTTCTTGCAGGCCATCAGCTGAACTGTACAAGTTACATAACTGTCTTTCTGATAATCTCTGGACCTGAGTTCTCAGCCCAGCCCACGGGGGGCCCAGAGGCAGAGAGCAGCAGGGAACCCCAGCACGCTGAAAGCTGGCTTCCCAACGAGTGCACACCTACTGCTGCTGCTTACTGCAGCCTTTGGAGTCACATCTGACACTCCCAAAAGGGTTGGTAGAATTAATTTTGGATCTTCACAGCATGTAACTTCTTTAGTGCGGTGTTGCAGACAGTGATCTTCTCCACTAGCGCTCTTTTTGTCACAGCAGCAGGACCACCCTTTGAGTTGTTGTGGGTCTGTGCCCAGCCCATTCCCCAAAAGCACTCTAGCATTAGCTACCACACAAAAAAAGACACACACTTCGTTTCACTTCACAGCGCCCTTGGATATACTTTCACTTCAGACTAGCAGAGATAAATGACTTGCTGGAAGATGTCATTTGTGGGACAGAACTTTTATGTTGCGGTGGCTAGAGGTTTTTCTAAAGCTTTATTATTGTTGCAATGAATCAGCCTTTGCTACTTGATATAATCCTGTCAGCACAGCAATATGCTTCTTACCATTTCAAAACTGGAGAATAACTGTTTTGGTTTAAAATAGCATCTTTTCTTTGAGGTGCATCTCCAGGGCTATTAGATGACAGGTTCCAAAAATACATCCAAAGGATTCTACCTTTGGGAGGTGACTGTTGCAGATGAGATTTTGCACATTACCACTTTTATTAAAACAGCTGAATATGAGAAAGAGCAAATTGCCGTGAAGCCTTTGAGCCTGCACACAATCACAGGTACCTGTAGAGTTCTAAGTGTGCAATGGGTCTCCACAAATGCAGCTCTGCTTACAGCCAGAGCATTTTCAGGATCAGAGCCCAAGGTGATAGCTCTCCAAATCTGTCTTCAAGGATATTTCTAACTTCACATCACCCCCCTCGCCGCTCCCGGTCTGCTGGACTGTATCCATTCTGCCTGATGCAGAGCTGGAAACCTGTTGTGCTGATAATCCGTGGAAATGGCTTAGTGCGTTAGACAACACCTACATTTGTCAGAAACGTGTAGAAACGAGAGCACCTGAATGGCAGCACAGCTAAGCAGAATAGGATCTGAAACTCTAGTACTGGCCAGCATTAACCGGCGGGTACTGGGAGGTACTGGGAGAGCTTTTGAAAATGGAAAGCTAATGAATGAATCGATGCAATTTCAGAGGCATTGCCTGCATGCACACATGCCCAGATGTTTCACTTAGCTCTGCCGTTCCTTCTTGATTCTTCTACAACCCCACTAATACTAAAGAATTATTCTTGTTCTTGCCCAGTGCCTTTCTCCCCACCTTCATTGCTCTCAACTCCAATATCCACTACCCGAAAAGATCTCTGCACCTCCATGTTGCTAACTACATCCCATTAGCTGAAAGCATCATCATCTCTTGGGATCAAGAGCAAAAGGGTAGGAATTTTTGTTTGAGTATTGCTAAAATTTACAGAAGTGAGCAGGATGACAACATAAAGAATGACTGAGGCCACCCAAAGAGGAGGAAAAAATGCCTCCGTCTTTCTTCACACCAGCTTTGCAGGGACATCCCTGGGACTTTTGCTTCAGCAATAGTGGGTGGAACACACCCCCCTAAAAAAAAATTGCACAGAATGTCAATTGAGTTTATGATGTAACAAATAATATTTAATATATAGCATTGAATGCATACACATCGGTACCAGTGCTGTAACAACAAAACAGAACTCGTAAAATTAGCAGCAGTTTTTTTGCAAGTACAAAAATACACATTTTTTTTCAGAACATATATAATAGCAAAATTTATCAGGATATATTATACAAACTCGAAGCATTTAGATAATGCATTAATTTTAATATATTATACGATGTTTTAGATGCTGCATAATAAAATTACATGTGTTCTGCTTGCAATAATACACAGTGCCATTTACAGCAACGTTAAGAAACTATTCACAACTTAAACACGACCCGAACAGCCAACGAAGCACAACAAATGAAACACGGAGAGTTGCGAGGTGTTACTTACAAGCTTCGGCGTTTCTCTTTACATCTTCTTCAGCTTTTTTTTTTTTTCTTTCTTTTGCAGCGTGAAAGAAATAACTACACCTACCGAGCACACCTGATAAACACACGGAAAACAATACACTTATTCCTTGGAGGACAGTGAAGGTAATACCTATCAGTCTCAGAACAGTAGTATAGTACCACAGTTATGGAATCTATGCTGACTTTGCACGCTACACCAAAACCACAAAGGACTGGGACTCACATCCGCAAGGTTCAACAAACGAGTGGGCAAAGGGAGAGGCCCAGCAGGCACCCTGCCGTCCTGGCAGGCTCAGAGAACCGGGCGCTTCCCGTAGTTACCTCCTGGGACCCTTCGATTTTCGGAAGATGTCTGCTTGCTTGCTTTCCAGCAGGTTTTATTGTTCTTACAATGTTCTGGCAAAGCTTTATGTGGGAACACTACTCGGTTTCCAAAAGAAAAAACCAACCAACCTGTGAATCTGGGGACTGCTCAATTAAATTTGAACAACCTGGATATTAAACTTAAAATGAACAAACATTAACACCAAAGGCATTTTCTTTATAGTGTTTATTTTAAGTGTTACGATTCCTCCGCAAAAAAGCTTTGGTCAGTCTCTTCAAACTTTGGATTGTTGTAATGCTCTTCTAGACCTCCTCTTTGATCTTGGATCATGAATTCTGTCTCTTCCTGTGACTTTCAGAGGTAATTGCTGAATGTCAGGCCTAATCAAATAGCTGTCGACTCCATCAGTAGGTTTCAGGGGTGCTGGCCTGCTGTTGGGCTCCACCAAGGCCCCCTCACCCAGAGCATTGGTCGGTTGTGGAGATAGTGGCACCTTGGTGGGTGTAACCAAATAGTCATCAGCCGCTTCAGCAGCAGTGTCTTCCTGTTTCCTTAGCGACTGAAAAGTGCTATCGAAAGGGAAGGAGGTTTCAGTTGGGGTAAACACAGATTGGTCTGAAAACTGAGAGAAAGTGCTGTCCAGAGAGCTCATTGATGACACAGATGGAGATGTCCCAGGAGAAGACAGACTAGAAGAACTAAATCCTGAGCAAATATTTAATCCCTCTGGTGTGGGAGGCAGGAGGCAATGGGACAAGTCTTTCTTTTCAACATTTTGGTTCGTGTTGTCACTTTTACCAACATTAATCCCTATAATCAAGCTCTGATTGATAAGCTTTTGCCCCTCCATCTGCAATGACCGGAGCTGACGGAGATAGTCCTCGTCTTCGTGAGACAGGACAACATCACAGCTGGCTTTGCGTGTTGCTTTCTCATGACCATTGCCAGTGCGGGCGAAGCTGGGGGCGAGGAGGCCAATTGCTGGTTCTGAGGAGCGCCTGTGTAACCTCAAGGTTTTGAGAGCACCTGAGGTAGCTGCTGAAGAGAAGCCCAGTGCATTGGAGCAGAGAGACTCGTTCTCCGAGTTTTCCTGTGATGAAAACTTACGGTGTACGTCAACAGAAATTTTCAACTGTTTCGATTTGGTTTTACTTTGGATTTCATCTACCTCGGTCTGCTCTGAATCACCGTCGCTCAGAGTGAAGACAGACTCCCTGCTCCTGTTATCCTGATCTCGGTTCTTAATCCAGTCACTGGAAGAGGAGTCGGCCTCATCGTTTGCCTCGTTTTCCAGGCTGTCATAGGAAGAGTCATTCAGATGGAGGGAGGCAGCATCTACAAGGACAAACCGGGAGTTAACACATCAGTGTTAAGAGTAACCCATCAGCTACCAACAAGCTGATTTTTTTTTTCTGGCAAGTATCCTTTACTTTCAAGAGCATTTTCCCTTTAAAGATTCTTCAAGAATAAATACCAATAATTTCAGAAAAAAACCCCAAAACTAATTTTGAAATGCAAAAACTGAAATTAATCCTAAGTAGCAGTTCAGTCAAGAAGCACAGGAGAATGGCACATAAAACGCTGAGGGGTTTTGTGTTGGTTTTGTTGGGTTGTTAAGTGTGTGATCCAGATGTAAACAACAATTTACATACAGTATATTAAATAATAATAATTCTGTTATTATTATATATTTCTTTTCGCTATTGAATATGGAAATGAACATTTCCTCATTTTAGACAAATGAAAAAAACAAGACACACTTTGTGCTTTATGGCCTCCTAGGGACTGCAACACTTTTAAGGGCAGCACTGTGAAGAAAGTTCTAGTCTCGCTTTGAACAGTGGCCTCATTTCCACTGGGCAGTGCCCACCTGGGCCTTGTTCCGTAGATGCGGTAATTGGGATGACACTAAATCTCTTTTGCTCTGGGTTATACTAAGCTGGCTTATCTCCCATTTGCAGCAGACTGAGTTCACACACGGGCAGTCACCGAGCCTCAGCGCGGGCTGAAAACTTGCTCAGCTGCCATAACCTAACGTGGGTCTGAGCTCTCGGTCCCAAGCACATCCCTCCACAGCAGATCCCACGGGCTTCCAGTCTTGGGAGGGGGCAGGCCAAATTTCACCGGATTTCACCAAATTTCACTGGAGTCAGAGCATGTGGAGTCACCCTGGGTCAGTCTGGCATGCAAGGGCAAGTGCAGTTACCACTGTCAGTATAGGCAAGCTGTGCCAAAACTCACCTTACAGAAAAGCTGCTTTAGAAATATTTTAAGGAGAAACCCAAAAGTCCAGTCAGAATCAACACTATCACAGGGCTGAGAGAAAATGAGTGCTTGTGATATTCTGGAATGCTCTGCCAACTGGGCTGTCAGGCATTTTCAGGCCCCAGTTCCCTGATTTTTCTGTGCTAGGAGCATGTCCATTTCAAACACTGGAGACCTTTCTTTTGATAATGAAGAGACCATCTCTTTTGATGCTCCCAACCCTAATATAATGATGTGACAGCTGTACCATAACAACTGTTGACCACTGATCTGCTGATATTCTGGGAAAACAGGCTGAGGCAAAAATTCTAAACTTGAGGAGAAACCTCCAGATTTTTTCTTTCCTTTCCTTTGTTTCCTCTCAACCCTTTTTTTTTTTTTGGTGTTTTTTATTTTAAGGAAGTGTCTCATATGAGTGGAAGAGAAGCAAGAGATTCTTTGGGAGAACATCTTGTGAGGTCTATGACAAGCTGAATCAGTGATTATCACCAGCACTTTGGGCAAAGGGACGAGAATAGCAGTAACTGGGAACACCACGTGAAGAGGCAACAGCATCAGCATTCTTCCATGGAGTACACTGATCTTTTGCCTGCCTGAGTGCAGCTATCTAACAGGATCAAAACATCACCTGTATTACCTGAGCCGTTCTCTCTCTTGCATGTCATCAGTATTTCTCCAAAGAGGGAGGTAATTTCCTCTCCAAAAATCCTGCAGCAGTTCTCAATGAGGAACTGTACCAGGCTAGAAATCTGCAACAAAGGAATGGGAGAGAGATGTCCTGTCAGATCTTCCACCGTTGGACTCGGGGCAAGCTCACCATACTGATGAGGCTCGGGAGCAAACTACCCATCCATACTGTGCCCCCAACAGCCAAGAACTCTCTTGATTGCCTGGGCCTGAGGAAACAGACAGGCCCAGGTCAAATGTCTCAGTATATAGCCTTGTATGCAGATTTTCCATTTCTACTCTGTCTTGTTTCAAGGCCACCAAAACTGGAGATCTTTTCAAGGAGAGAAGCACTTTGCTAATACACTGGGCATCACTTCATGAACTTGGTGAGACACTGGCAGAGGTTGCTCAGAGAGGTGGTGGAGGCCCCATCCCCGGATACACTCAAGGCCAGGCGTGATGAAGCTCTGAGCAACCTGATCTAGTGAAGATGTCACTGCTTACTGCAGGGGAGTTGGACTAGGTGACCTTTAAAGGTCCCTTCCAACCTAACCCATTCTAGGATTCTGTCATTCATGATCTCTATTTCCTTCTTCCAGACAGATTATGAAAATAAATTATGAGCATTTCTGGAGCCCTGATAAGAAGACAAGTCCTGATCAGAAGAGGTAATGATGTTTTCATATCTGTAACCACCAGCTGGGTTGAACAGGATGAAGGTTGGTTTGGTTTTTTACTACACTAGAGCATCTCTTACCTTTTTTGTAAATTCACTTTCTATGTCAGGAGTGGAGGAGACAGGAGGCCAGAGCAGGCTGGGTGCAATGCAGATAGCCAGATTGAATGCATTCATCTGGTTCTCTTCAGATCGCATTTCTATACCATGCAACACTCCAAAGATGTAACGTAAGAGTACAACATTAGCTCTGGGGAGCTGCTCTATTAACCTGAAAGCATATACAAATGTAATTCATCAAATTAGTGACTGGACAAAATAAAGCCACTTTCCATAGACAGACAGTGGTCAAGATAATGAAAATACAGAAACAGGTTAACATGGTCCACTAACTAAACCACAGTGTCAAAGAGGTGTTCTTGCTCAGCTGCTTTCCCTCACTGTGACAAGTCTCTGAACACTTTTATAGGTGGACAAGAAAACACCCTAATAGATAATTAAAAATACCTTCTGTCAAACTGGTGAACCAAATACAACACGTGACGTGAAACTAATTCACCTAAATTGCCTTATATTTCACTGTTCACTTAACCAAGCAGTTCAGTTGTCTCTCAGTGCCATCAAGTTGCCATAAGAATGGATGTATGTAAGGACATGTGCGGTCAGCTAGTGCACCAAGCTCTGTTTCCAATGACATAAACTTCACCCACTTTCTGTTTGATATCACCTGCAAGGGTAGAGGCTTCCCTTGTCACTGTGCTCCAGTATTTCAACATAATTCCATATGGGCTTCAAAACAGTCACTAAAATTTGAGATGAATGAGGGGGAATATATGAGGAACTGATTTCAGTTACCCTTTCACCCAGGACCCCAAAGTTCCCTGCAGATGATTTTGCGTTTGGTACCAGGCAGAAATCCAGGTCTTGGACAGTGTATTTATAAAGACTATAAATATTCTTTTTCTTTTCATGAAAAGCTATCAATTATATTTATTGGTATTCACAAAAGGCAGAAAAGCACAACAAAATATAGTCAGAAAATTGTCCCATACAGGCAATCGCTTACGTAGGTATATATATATATGTAAGCTTGAATGCTGTGTCAAATAAAAATACATTTTTAGCATCTATTTATAGAATAATAATAACTCTTAAGTTGTACATAGAATATTTGGGATTCTGCATTCTTGGATATAAATTTACAGGAAAAGAATACAGAGAATATAAGTAACTCTACCTTTGGATGCTTTTTATCTTCTCTTCATTATTTCCTTGATCCATCACAGAGACCCACTTATCACAGAGCTGGGATGACAAAATGCTGCCTGGGATGTTGCGAAGAAAATCCTTTTCAAGAGAAAAGAAGAACAAAACATGTGAGCAGCTGTTCTGGAGTGTGGGAGGGAGTAGCAGTAAGATATGCAGATACAATAAGATGTATCAGTGGGACAGCACTAGCTGACAACCTCCTTGTTCCACATATCAACCAGCAGAAAATAATCTGAGATAAAGTAGTTATGCTTAAAGTGAATTTTCTTGTCTTTTCCTCCCCATTCCCTGTCAAAAGACAGTTATTTGGATGCTTCATCTGCTACTGCTGAACTAACAAATCCGCAGTAGGACCAGTTATTTTGATGCTGCAGAAGTCTGTCTTTATTTACCATTTAACTTCATCTGTAGCCCCTGTTTCTTCTCCTTAACTGACCAGCTCTGCAACCACCAGACCATAAACACTCCAAGACACACCTGCCTTCCTTCCCATGTCAATCCCTTTTGGCAATGGACTTCTTTCACTAATCATGGATAGTCTTGCTGCTCCTGCTTCCTAGTACCTCAAGCACTGGTGGGCAAACTCCTGCAACGTGGGATGAAGCCCAAATCCTAGCTTCCCAAACTAGCTAGGGCGAGGGAAGTGGTGGTGCCCATGAACAGTAGATTTGCTTTTATGCACTTATGTCATGACCCCTCACTGTTATGAATACTAAGCTCTTGCTCCTCAGTGCAACTGTTCCCGTGGATGAGTATTGCACACCAGTGCTCTTCATGGTGCCAGTGTCCTGCCCTCAACACACATCCTAAATCCACCAGTAGTAATCATATAAGTCTCACCCATGAAAACCTGTCACCCACGAAAACCATGTCGCAAGAGGAATGGCTTCCTGCAATAAAAATATTCCACCAAACCAGTGCTTGCCTGAGAACAGAGATTACTATTTCTTCTAGGCAAAAGCTATACAGAAGGAGATGTGCTGTACTACAATGTGAAAAGAAATACGCTGAAGCATATACCTTGTAGCTGAAGGTTTGAGGTGCTTTTTACACAAAAAAACATTGATTTTAGTTTAAAAGTCTGTAAGAAAAGATAATGCATGGGAAAATGAATACAAGTATTTTGGGGCAACTGCTCTTGCTGGGGTCTGTAGTGTAGTGTCTTTCTGACAAGCAAGGCAACAGGTCTGCAAACCTGCCTTTCTGGTATTTCATTGACTTGAAGCAGAGCTAAAGAGGATAACAGGACCAAGTTGTAGCTGAAGCCTCAGAAGCCAGCAACAAGACAAGCTGTCTCTTCCCCGTCCTAATCCAGTGGTACCCTGCTTTGGAGATCCTCACAATGTTAATGTACCATCCCATCCTTCATAATTCAGCCCACCAAATGCTCTTTGGGCCTGTCTCTTGGGAAAAGTCCTACTTATTTGTGCCTGGGGCCTGTGTGCTGCTCTCACCCAAAAAAGAGGAAAGGAACGTTCTTCACATACCTTAAACAAAGATGCCATCACAAATATGGATTCGCAGGCTAGGTCCACTTCAGCACCCAAATCTAGCTTCTCCTTGAGCTCTTTGCAGGTTTTTGCACTTCCAGAGCGTCTGAAAATACCCTCAGTGGAAGGGCCCTCTTGGTAAAGAAGGGAAAGCATGTCCTAATCAAATGTAAAAGACAGAGAGGCTTTCTCAGAAATACATTTTATCATCTAGTGCCATTAAAATGTGGTTTTGGCCCTTTTGCTGAAGGTGAAAACCTCTGAGTCCTACAAAAGCTCACAAATCAAATAAGCCAAGGCTCACCCTCCCAGCCACGCCAAACTGCACAGCAAAGCTGTGCTCTGGGGCATGGATTTCAGAAAACATCCCCTCAGAAATCTCAAGCTGCCGCTGCTGAGCTCTAACCTCCTGCACAATCTTCCAGGAGCTGTGCAAGTTTTAGCCAAGACTTTCAACTGTATAAGAACATTGTGGTATGGGAAAAGGAGAGGTGTCTACCTAATCCAAAGCTTCACATCAGGCAGTGGCCTCGTCCAGATGCCACTTTGCAGGAAGATATGAAAACCTCACTGTGTTCAATATTATCACCGACTAGAGATGAAGACTTTGCTCCATGCCTGATATCTAAAAAAAAAATGAGGTTTTTGTCTAAATTGGAAAGTGTTTTGTTTGTTAATATCCATCTGGGCTTCTGCAGCAGATCAAAGTGAGCCTTTTACCCCTTTTGCTTCTTGTGAGTGGTATTGCACTCCACAAGCAGCTCAGGCGTGAGGTGCTCCCACCTGAGAGGTCACCTAGATGGGGCTAAAGCTTGACTTATGGCTCCTTCAAAGCCAATGAGGCTGCAAAGGAGTGAAGAGGTGAGCAGCTCACTACATGACATATTCAAAAGGAAAGGGAAAACAAGCAGATCCTTGCCTAGCTTTTAAAATGACATGAGGCTCTCATTTCTTCTGCTAAGTAAGAGAGGAAAAAGAGCAGAAAAGGAAATGATGAAATCAGAGGCGTCTCCTGAGGTAATATGTATGTGATATTTTCCAGCTGCTTAATTCTCCGCAGTCTCCTGTGGGTCACCTCTCAGACATGCAGATCACCTCACCCCAGCCCTGCTCCAAGCGATGTGGAATTTGTCGTGTTTGTCTCTTCCAAGGGGGAAACGCTTGTGGGATTATGTACATGTGCACAGTCCTCTGAGGACTATGCTACTGAAAGAGATGGCAAGAAAAGGGACACTGGAAGGGTGACAAGGCTGGTGAGGGGACTGAAGAATAAGTATGAGGAGTGGCTGAAGGAACTGGTGTTGTTTAGTCTGGAGGACTAAAGGAAGACTGGAAGTTGAGGGGAGACCTAATTGCTCCCTACAAGGGACACTGGTCTGTCATCATTAAACTGAGCTACTAACCAGTGGGGTTTGGTGCCTTTCTTGGTCTGGGCTATAAGGTAGGTCCTCCTGACACAAAGCAATGCAATTAAGTCTAATGAAAACTATAATTTTTACTTTTTTTCTTTAATGCTTCTTTCTTGCTCTTGCAGAATTTGAAAGCCAAGCATTCATGTAAATGCAAACACTTTGGAGGAGTACCTCCATGCCTGCATTTTCATTTTCTTTGCAGGGATTTAGAGCTCTGTCATCAAAGCAGGCTGACTCCCACAGCACAGAATCTTAGTGCACGAACAAATGCCTTGGAAATATATTTTGAATAAAATATCCAGAAGATAAAACTGGGAAGCCACTCTTAAAGTAACAAAATTACATAAACTAAGCTAATGGTGTAGGATAATTCAGTGTGGCAATGGCTAAAAGAGAGCCCTTCAGCTGTGAAAGCAGGTTTGAAGCTCTGAAGCAGAGATATCAAACATGCCTGCAGCATGGAAAAAATCCCTAATTTTTTCCTTCTCTTGCACGTAAATCCCACAGAGACCCTCAGATGCAGTATTCCATTCTCCAGAGGTGCTGTATGAAATCAAAAGTAAGTTATTTTTTGTGCCATAAACACTGTGTTTAAGATTCAAAGCACAAAGTTGAGCAAGCTGAGCAAGCTGTGATTCTATGCTTAGTAACTTTGTTTTCTGTCAGTTAAAATTGTACTAATATTGATGTTTTGGGGAAATTTCTGAAATGTAACATGGGCTCATCTCTTGAAGAGAGAGAACGAGGGTTCAGGTTCTTACAGAGTCTGCTCTGAAGGGCTTATTTAAATACACTAAATTATACAAATGCATGCTTCTTCCTCAAAAGAGAACAACAAAACCACAGCATTAAAAGACCTGCAAAGTCCTGATATGCTTCACTATTCAGGCAGTGATAAAGCAGCACATCAAGCACACATTTAGGGCACAAACCATCTCTTCCTGCAAACCAGTGTAACACCACTGATTCCAGTTGTTCCAGCCCACGGTCAGGCTGTTAGGGTGAGGGGTCTGAGCCTGCGGGGCTCAGTCCCACTCTGCAAACATTTCAACTGCTGCATCGACAACAGGGCAGTCCTCAGTTCTGACCAAGACCACCACACATCTTCATTTATTATACCTAGTAGGACTAGGAAGTCATTGTCCCCTGTACTCAGCACTGGTGAGGCCTCACCTGGAGTTCAGCATTCAGTTTTGGGCCCCTTGCTACAGAAAAGACAATTTGGTGCTGGAGCACATCCAGAGAAATGTGACAAGGCTGCTGTGGGGACTGGAGAATAAATATGAGGAGTGGCTGAGGGACCTGGGGTTGTTTAGTCTGGAGGACTAAAGGAAGACTGGAAGTTGAGGGGAGACCTAATTGCTCCCTACAATTTCCTGAAAGGAGGTTGTGAAGAGGCGAGGGCTGACCTTTTTTCCCTAGTGACAGGTCATTGCCAAGAGGAAATGGCGTCAAGTTATGCCAGGAACGATTTAGATTGGATTTTAGGAAAAACTTCCCAGAGAGGGTTGTTAGGCATTGGAATGGGCTGCCCAAGGAAGTGGTGGAGTCTCCATCTCTGGAGGTATTTAAAAGACAGTTAGATATGGTGCTGAGGTTTAGTAATGGATGGCAAGTTAGGGTGATGTTTGGACTTGATCTAAAGGGTCCCTTCCAACAAAGGCAATGCTATGATTCTATGATGCTGAGGTGTTCCTGCAGTCTCTGCTTTCCCACTTTTGCAGTGGTTGAAAACAAGGCTCCTGAGTGCTTGCCTGTCCTGGGATACCTCTGAGAAATGCTCTGAGACTGTCTTCTTAAGGGCAGGTAGCAGGCAGCATGTGTGGGTTGGTGATTTGGGACAGTAGATGCTCCATTTGTGGAGCTGAGGATTTTATACAGATGGGAGAGTTTTAAAGAGTATGTGTGAATGTGGCATTTGTTTACACTATGAGGATTAGGGAACAAACCCTATAGCATGGGCTATAAGGGAGAAACAGGCCAGAGCAGAACAATCACATACATCTCACAAGCTGTTTGGTATTAACCAGGCCTGACCACAGCATATGTTAAAACCCAAAGTTCTTGCTGGGAACCACAAATGAGGTTTCCTTCGGGTTTCTCTGCTTGGGTAATTTCAGTGTCCCGTTACAAAGTGTCCCCATGTTCTCATTTACTACACAAGAAATTCTACCGCTGTAAGAGCCAGCCCTGAGCCTTGGACTCACCAAAAGGGGTTTGGGCAGGTTGTCATCCTTACAGATGGCTGTTAGCGAGAGGCCAAAGAGCTTCCCAGGAGCAGCAGATGTTGAGGAAAGGGGTGCATTGTCCAAGTGAGTGCCTGGGCCACGCCAAAAAGCCCAGTTTATGATAGATCTTTTCCTTTTAAATGACTTCTGGCTTAAGTCTGGGAAAAGAGAAAGGTGTTTATTAGAAGAAATGCATTTCAATTCTAATTCCAGTATTTGTTTTGTGGTGGTTGCTATGGTTTCAAAGGAAAAAATATGATGAATTCAACCAACTCCTTGGCATCCATCTCTAGCTAATCCACCACGTGCATACCTGTGCATGTGTGTGTGTGTGTGAGGAGAATGTGCTGCCTCACCGCACTCTCAAGAGGCTCTCCAGGATCTGCAGTGCACCGCCGGACCACTGCGGCAGCACCCACCGCTAAGTGTGGGACAGCGAACCTCAGCCCGCTGCCTTCACACCGAACTGGACTGTGCTAAGTAACTCACATCACTGTGCTAAACAACCCACCATCCACAGGTGTGAAGCCACAGACCTCCTTTGGGAACACAAACACCACTGCCCTCACCTAAGTGTGTTGTTCAGAGCCATCCTAGTTCCCCTGCCAATGCAGCAGAGCATCTGCTCTCCCGCAAGCAACACGAGAGAATCCACTAATGGGGTGACTAGTTTTCAGACCAGGAAAATTAGCCACCTTTTCTTTCTTCTCTGCAAGGCAACTGTATCATTAGTGCCCTCATTGACTGTGGCCTGGGGATGGCCCCTGCCCTTTAATCAACCCCTTCCAGATGGCATTTCAGCATGCTGCTATCGCACTGATGGGCTCTGATGTCTTCATTCATTCTAATGTATTTCATGAGATATCCAAACACTGAAGCTCTTATTTACAGTGCATAGAGAAGGAAAAAATGGTATTAGGATTCAAAAAGTTTGGGTTTTGTTTTTCATATGACCTGTCTCAATGTTACCCAGTGTAAATTCTTCTTAACAGCACGGGCTACTGTTAAGGCATGGTTGAGATTGTTTATGAAGAATCATAGAATCATAG